>JBAMDN010000656.1:0-24265 GCA_037074945.1 Tetracladium marchalianum | reverse complement strand
TTATCGCGCGCTAACGTATCGAAGAATTAACATTTCCTAGTTATCGTAGCTTCTTTACTAGCTAAAGCTTCTAGGGAAGGGGTCCGGAACGGTTATAATCGCGTTAGTGGTACTATAGTTACGGTGTAAGTGATTAATTAGGATGATCGCGATCTAGAGATTTTAGTGTTTTAGTGTTTTTAGCCCGTGCGCACGGAGTGGTGTCAATGACTGTTGATTGTTATGATTTAGGTTCGCAATCGGACAGTCTACTGGGTTATATCGCATATCAAGACATCAACACGAATGTCAACAGCCCTTGCACATGGCCGTGGTACTCTCTAGAGTCACCCCCTTCGAATCTCTCGACGGCAGCTGAGCTGGTCTGTCTAAAGAGCGAAGAAATTCCTCAAGAGTACTTGATATTGGGATTTGAAGAAATGCTAGCCCTTCGAGAGATTGCGATGCCATCACATATGTCCACTCGTGACACAGAACAACTCTCCGTGAAGGAAGACTTTAGCATCAACAAACGTCGAAAAGTGACTGCAACGACCACCGTTCTCTCCTCTTCCTCCTCCGAGGAAGACGAAGAATACGAAGACGAGTCTCTTCCGCTTCAAAAACGATTACAAAGGAAGAGGGGCCACAACGCAATCGAGAAACGCTACCGGAACAAACTGAATGACAAAATCTTGGATCTCGATAGATGCTTGCCAGTATCTATTCCAGAGAAAGGATTATCGGCAACTTATTCCCGAGAAGCAATTGATGGGCAACGAAAAAACACGAAGTCTACGATTCTGACTCGAGCAGTCAGTCATATCAAGGTTTTGGAGCAGAAGACGAGACGGTTAACATTCGAGACTATGGCATTGAATGTGCGCATCGCTGCCTTCGAAAAAATTGCTGATTTCAAAATTGGCCGTAAGCGGGACCTCGACTTTGAGTGAGAGTCAAAGCAGCAGTAAGGATGAGACAAAAGTCGCAACGAGTCCTCGAACTAGAAAGTTCCATACACACAAGATTGGAGGTGAGGGAAGCTAATTAGCAGAAGAAGTCATCGCCACAGAGACAGCTCGGGTAAAAGGTCAGAAGGCAGTGCCTGCAAGAAAGCAGGACAGAAAACTGTGCTAACATGAGATAGCTGCGGCACACCTAGTCTTTCAAAGTCTCGCATGTGTTGCAGCCGCGAGAATTGGAGATGAATATAGCAAGCGTTCAGGGACAACAAGAGGCGGTCAAGGCGAGGAGAAAGAGATGGCGACGATTGTGGCAAGAGCATTGAGACAGGGAGCAAATTCATTGTTGCGATTTCCTCTAGTTATAAGCCCAATCCTTAATTACTACCTACCAAAGTCAATGGAACTACCTAGAAATATGAGACTAGTTTTCGTTCTTCTCTATTTCTGCAAGTTTCCATTCCATTAGCATATTTCAGACCGCTCACACCCCAGAGCGAATAAAGAAATACCCTCTTGATTGAAAATATATGTGACTAGTATTGACTTTTTCATAGCCACCAACTAGTAATTAGTACTTATTATACGTAAAGAAGTATCCTTACCGCACGAGTTAAGAGAGATTTATACTTAGCTAAGGGAACTTCTACTCCTAGGACTTATAAAGGGCTTAGCTCATACGGTGTATATGTATGGTAGATACTATATATAACCACAGAGGCGGTAGGCACTTAGCCAAGAGACAGGACTAATTAAGCCTAAAGCTTAATAAGTATATATATAGTACATACTAAGTATGTACCAACATTAATAAAGTCTTAGCGATAAAGGCCCGAGCCTTATCGTTTACTAGATAATGATAGGATAGAAATCCCTGCCAAAAAAAAGCTAAGTAAAGAGTAAAGATAAAGAAAGAGGAAGAAGCCGAAAGAGAGATAATTTCGCTAACTCGGATCTGGTAGAGGAGAACAAAAGAAATAAGAGAAGCTCTCGTAAGCATTATATGTAGCTAAAGAGATAAAACAAATTCAATATAGGTAAGAGAACTAATAAGAAAGGAAAGAAGTAAAAGGGGTAGTAAATCGGACGGAAGATAGATTTAACACAAGTAGTAAATTTACGAAGCATATATTTAATGTATATTTATAGCTTCAATGATTTATTTAAAATAAGAGTATACTACGTATATAGAGACTATATACGAAAATAACACTAGTTAAACTGTCACACGGTGGGAGGGAAGCATGAGTAGCCTGAATGCACCATACGGTGTGTTCTGTAAGTGTCAGATGCATGACCTCTACCGATAAGCGGTGAGGTTGTAATATATACTGTACAGGAGATTGGATGTGTGGTGTTGGTTACACTAAAGTAACTCTCCGTAAGATACAATTCACGTGAAAGGGAGACTGTACAGGTCCAAGGAATATGTCGTATTCTTAGTGTTATAGAGTCTAAAGAGAGAGAGTGGCCGAGGCCACTGCCCCTCGATCTATATGTCTATCTGCTAAACGGCTAAAGGCAAGACACGTGGTCACATGATATCGTGATTCACCTCGAGAGTAAATCTCGAGTGAATCACGTCCAGTGACACGTTTGAGTTACCGACATGTGGTACACGCGGCAACCAGGCGCGTATTTATATAGGGAAGCCGAGAATAGGGTGCTGTACAGGATTGATGGTCCGATGATATAATACACGTGATGAATTGAAATGGAGTTTCCTGTGACATAAACTTAACGCTAAAACACTAGGCTATGCTTTAATTTAGCATGTGCTGAAATAACACCTGTTGATTTTTTTGACCCTGGTTAAGCAACTAACTCGAGCTTATGCTATCTCTAATACTTATAAAGGAATCCTTTCCAGGCTCGATAAATTCACTATAAAAGAGGAAATCATTATTGGCACTGTAGCTGCTGTGGCGCGCAGTTCCAGGCATGATCACCACGTGGATCAGTACCTTGCTACAACTACCAATCCAACGCAACAGCATCAAACATAGCACCCCTTTGCGAGGTGGTCAAGGCCGATTCAGTTCCCAAGTTGCTATACAATTGGAAGGTGATCTTGTTTGTCTTCAAAAGCCCAAGCCTCAAGTATTTTGCATCAAATGGGAACTCAAAGAATCTCCAGTCGCCAGAGATCGTAGAGCTTCGGTACAGGGACCCATCATTGGTGAATCCCGAGAGCTCTCCAATCTTGTGATCGTTCAGCAACACGGTGGAGCTAGCGTTCACTACCCAGCCCGCGAGGGAGATGACGAGTGTAGGCTTTCTGGTAAGGGAAACCTGGGTGAGGGCAACGGAAAACGAAACGGACCAGTTTCCGAGCTTGGTTTGCGCGTAGCACCAATCGCTCGCCGTGGACTTGCCAATAACATAGTTGATTTCGGCTGGGCAGAGATCCGCGAGGCCGTATGCATACGGTGCGCCGCCGACTTTGAACCCATAGGCTGTGCGGTCAAAGTCTCCGATGCGCCAGATTCGCTTTCGGTTGGGCAGTTGCCATTTGAGCGTGCCGAGGTTGGTGCTTTTATTGTTTGCAATGGCAACCCCGTTGCGCGTGAACACCGTGGAGACGTCGGCAATGGAGCTTCCGTTTGACCAGACTCGTAAACCATATATTCCCTCGCGTACATTTTCGACTTTGAAGTTGCCTGACGCATCGGCGTAGCTGGTGTAGTAGTAGTTACTTCCTTGGCGGACAGTGTCGGTTGTAGAGTTGCTGTCACCCAAGAAGATGGCGGCATGAGAAGCTGGGCGGCCATCTGAGAGAACGACACGTCCTGAGACACTGCCACGGGAGTGATAGGCGGTGTTATTCAACCAAGCATACGGCCATGCTGCGAATTCTGAAGTTGCTCGCTCTTCGACATCACTTTGAGAACCGTCGTTAAGATACCAAAGCCATGGTCCCCACTACACAACACTGATTAGTAATGAAGATCATGAACAAACGTCTATTTTAGCCTTTAGTTGTGATAGTGAGAGCCATAAATAATTGTTGTACAAGATGGCGCTTCATGCTTGAGGGGTTCTGAGATCACAAAACGAAAACTGAGGGTTGATTTACCATTTTTCCAACAGGGATTGAGTCATTGATGGATCGAAAGAAGTGAGTTCCATGAAGCATATTGAGCTGCACTGAGTCGCCGCTTACTGCCTCGCGATGAACCTATTGATAATTTTGACATTAGTCTTCTAACTCGTTTTTTACAATAGCTATACTCTAGCACAAACCATGCATATTAAGGTGAGGATGGGAAGCTTACCGTCAACTCCTGTCGCAGGTGATCCCCATTGTAGTAATCCTTGCCAGGGTTGATGTACCAACTGCCAAAGCCCTTTCCGTACATACCATAGTATTTCAAGCTCCTGAGGAAGCTGGTAAAGTCGTACTTGGTGGTATACGTTCCATCAGGGAGGATGTGAGTCGAGTCGAAGACCTTTGTTTCCGGTGTATACCAAGATAATGGTGGGAACTCTTCGTCTCTTTTATCGGTCTTGCCATGGGTGAAAGTCGCATTATCTAGCCGCCAAAGAGATCGGTACTCGCCTTGGTCTGACAAGCCCGTATTCACAAAGTACTGATACGCGCCTGCTAGGCCAGTGAAGATGACCCAGTGTTCTTCGCCCGCTGGGCAATTCAACGAAACATCAATGTATGGTGTGCCTTGGTATTCACCCTCTGATACGATGCTTGCGGAGGTGATCGTGAAGTTGGAAGTTGTGTTACCTGACGAATCGGACAATGTTAGTGATGCAGGTACCGGAGTGACAATAGCGAAGTTACAGCAGGGATGAGGATAGATACAATTTAAAATGCAACGACGTACTAGAGCTGTAATAATGTCCCACAGCTTTTCCTACCAATTCTTTGTTCTTGTAGTAGAGCGGCTTTGCGATGTTTCCCTTCTGGGTCACATTCCAAAGTTCATTGCCAAATGCCCAAGTTTTACTGTTGATCTGAGTGAAAAAGGGAGCAGCTGTAGCAAAGGAGAGAAAGTTGAGCAGTATTACTGCTTGAACGAAGAAGCCCTTCATTTTTGGCGCCTGGGAAGGATCTCTGGATTCTGAGAACTCTTGCCGATTGCTCAACACAGACCTTTCCAAGAACATAGTGAGATTCTCCTTTAAGTATGTTGCTTGTCCCAAAACATTTTCTCCGTTTCGCCCTCTCGGGGTTATTGATCACGACGACCCGTCCACCTGGCATTGTAGTGTTCGTAAGGAGACTGAATAATCACCACCTGCTCTGCTCACCCGTTAATTTAGTTTACAAGATGTTCTTCGAGTGCGGTGTATGTTCGTGACCATCTCGCAATTGTTACTATGTGATTCCCTCGAAGTTCTAGTGTGGCGTACACCCTCCACAGATCGGGCCAGCTTGTCGCGAAACAGTGCGGGGACCTGGGGAGCAGGGGAGCGGGTGGGGTGCGGGAGCGGGAGTGGGGGACTGCGAACTAAACTCTTCGACCACCCAATGAAGACCTCACCTCAGGGGAAGCCGGCTAAATTTACTCGAGGACGCTAGACGCTCTATAAACATAACACCATCGTAATGCGAAGCTCTATATAATTTTGGAATATCATAGTAAATACATTTTATAGCTCGTTAAAGTGGATATTTAAGTGCGGTTTAGTCTTAGAATCAAACTGATATGAGCCCAACTTACCTGAAAAAGAATATTGAAAATATTCGTATATTCGTACAAAGAAGGGAAATTACAGGGAATTGATCCATCGAAATATTGGGTAAATCTCTAGGACTTAAATTGTGAAGCGCTGTAACAACTGCGTGAAAGAAAATATCGTGTAACGCAGTGAGACTGTCATCTTCTTGTTAATCTTTATTTTTCTATCTAATACAAAATAGCCATCATTACACAGTACAGACAGTGCTACAGTACAGTAAGGTAGTCCCGTGGAGATACTCCCTGCAGCGTGCCGTAGAAGAAACTAACGGAACTGCCATTAAATCATCATGAAAGATGTACTGGATGTCTCGCTGCAATAGACCCCGACCTAAGCTGCATCAGAACGCATGACAAGCACATGAAACAGGCAAGGAAGAATGAACCAAAGTGGCGTCGTAGCTTGTCCTCGGGGTCCCCACGATTATTGTGCTTACCGCCCCTAACTTAAATCAGAGGCTATAACGACGTCAAGTTATTAAGCGAGTAAGCTTGATTCAGTAAGTTAGTAAGTTACGTAAACCTCCTTCGCTTATCACTTACTTACTGACTTGTTAGATAGTCTAGGCTACACGAGTAAACAATTTTGGTGACGAAATAGAAAGTAATTACACAAAGCGACGAACACTTAAAACGGCGTTTATTTAACTAACAATGTTGTACGCGTCTTCAAAAACTCATAAGCGAAACAATCTAATTAAGCCAGGGTTTTATGCGGCCTGTCGTCCAACGAGTGGAAATTATGAGACGAGTTAATTAGTTTAAAGCGGGAGTGATTATGGCTAAAGCCGCCTGTCAGTCACGACATCGGTTGCCCTAGCTTGCTGTGGACGAGGTCGGTTCAGTCTTTATCCGAGCATGCAGATCAGTTTCCCATCACCAACACTCACACGGTATCGTGCATATCCCTCATCGAATCTTTCTACAAATGTCACGAAGAGTGCAAAGTCGGTCAATCAGCTACCGACTCTACATTGTTACTTGGAAAACCTCAGATAAGATGTACCGAATGAATTTAGAGATTCGTTGAATCATGGGGTTAACACAGTGGTGTCGATATTCATATAAGTAATAAGTAGCTCAGTAGTTGTGAGGTGTTGCTATTCTCAGTAGTTCCAGCAGTGCTTACAATTCAAAATGCGTTCCCTCATCCTTCTGAAAGTCTTGTTGCTCGTTCAGAACCAGCTTGCCAATGCCTACGTTTTTGGACGACAAAATCCTAGTCGCGAGGAAACCAGACTTGACACAGGCTGGAGCTTCTTCCGCTCAGAAAATAACACGGATGGGCTTACCTACGACTTCCGCAATGATACACCTCCTGCAGCGACGGCATTGAAGGCATGGATTCTCCCTTCGGCCAACGACTTCATCAACGATCCCACAAAAAGACATGAGCGGCCAGCGGGCAATCCCAATATCGATGTTCCCTACGTGAAGGAGTCTTTCAATGATTCCTCCTGGGAGTCAATTACGCTGCCGCATGACTGGGCCGTCAAAGGACCCTTTATCGATGGGGCCAATTCGACGATTGGGGGTCCAATTGGCCGCTTGCCTATCAACGGAGTAGGTTGGTATCGCCGAACACTTGAGAAAACCACAAAGGATGAGGGCAAATCGATTTACCTTGAGGTGGAGGGTGCCATGTCTTATTCTATGGTGTGGGTTAACGAGCAGCTGGTAGGAGGCTGGCCATTTGGTTACAACTCCTTTCGCCTAGACCTTACTCCATACCTCAAAGTCGGAGATGACAACCAACTGGCCATTCGTGTTGATAACGGAGTGCTTTCATCACGTTTCTACCCCGGTGCCGGTATTTACCGTGACGTCTGGCTCACAAAAGTCCCCTCGGTGCAGGTTGGCCAATACGGAACATTCATTACGTCTAAAGATGTATCAAAAGCTTCCGCGACCCTCGATCTAGCCGTACAGGTAGTGAACAAGGCAACAAAAGATGTGAGCATTGAAGTCACTACTGATATCCACATCTACGATCCGGCAACACGAAAAGCCTTAAAACAAGTGGGCGCATTCCCCAAAAAGACATTGACAATCAAGGCGGGTCAGAAGACAGCTCTGAAAAGCTCTGTAACTTTGAAAACTCCAAAGTTGTGGGGGCCAGCACCGGCTCAAACTCCCAATCTTTACGTCGCTGTTACACGCTTATCTCAGGGAGATGCAGTCATTGATACTTATCAGACCAGCTTCGGCATTCGCGACATAATTTACGATGCCAACAGAGGACTCTTAGTCAATGGAAAGCACACGTATATTCAAGGAGTCAATCAGCACCACGATCTAGGCGCATTGGGATCAGCTTTCAATGTTCGAGCAGCCGAAAGGCAGTTGGAGATACTCCATGATTTGGGAGTTAATGCTATTCGATTGTCGCACAATCCTCCAGCGACTGGACTACTGGAGCTGACCGATCGATTGGGATTCCTAGTCATAGATGAGATCTTTGACATGTGGGAAAGAAACAAGACCAGAAACGATTTTCATCTTATCTTCAAGGACTGGCACGAGCCAGACCTCCGGTCTTTCCTTCGCCGCGATCGAAATCATCCATCCATCATCTCCTGGTTAGTAAAACTCTCTGTCGCTCTTATAATTTCTAGAGACAAACATCTTCATGTTTTATTGTTCCATGAAACTTGTATTCGAACAAACTTCTACCTGTCTAAAACAGCTTACTGACATGAACCGCGATATAGGAGCTACGGCAATGAAGTTCGTGAGCAGGATTCCATCGCAGGAGGCAGAGGAATCATCGTTTCTCAAACGCTTCGCGATATTGTTCACGAGGAAGATGCAACCAGGCCAGCTACAATGGCTCAATGCTGCGTTGGGCCTGCATCGCCTTTCGCCGGAATTCCTGACATCATCAACCTGAATTACCGTGGTGAAGGAATCGCAGACACTCCACCTTACTATGGTAATCTAACAACGGCGTCTACCAAGGCACCAGAATATCCCTACTTTCATGCTATCTACCCAGATAAGTTGATTCTCGGATCTGAATATTCGTCCAGTCTCAGCACAAGGGGCGTATACATCTTTCCAGTGACGAATGAGACCAGCGCACCGGTCGGTGCAACAAACGGCGGCAATTCAACGACACGACACATTAGTTCGTATGATCTATACACAACAGATGCCGGATCTTCTCCGGACAGGGTGTTCGAGAAGCAAGACAAAAATCCGTATGTTGCTGGTGGGTTTGTTTGGAGTGGCTTCGATTATCTAGGCGAGCCACATCCATATCTTCTATCACGCAGTTCGTCCTTCGGTATTATCGATCTGGCTGGCTTCAAGAAGGATCGCTTCTTCCTTTACCAGGCGCGTTGGCGTCCCGATCTGAAGTTCGCTCACATTCTACCGCACTGGACTTGGCCTGATCGCGTCAACGAGATTACTCCAGTCCATGTCCACTCCTCAGCTGATGAAGCCGAGCTCTTCTTGAATGGGAAATCACAGGGCCGATTAAAGAAAGCGCCATTCACTTACCGCTTCCGATGGGACAAAGTCGTGTACCAACCGGGCGAACTGAACGTTGTCACATACAAGAAAGGAAAAGTGTGGGCAAAAGCCTCTGTGAAGACTGCAGGTGTTTCTCAAACGCTGAAGATCAGCGCCGACCGAGCTCTTATCAAAGACGATGGCAAAGACTTGTCGTTCATCTCTATCACAGTCACCGACAGTAAAGGAGATATTGTACCCCGCGCAGATGATGAGATCACCTTCGCTGTAAGCGATGGTGGCGAGATTCTGGCTACAGACAATGGTGATTCGACCGACACGACTGTTTTCCCATCACATACTCGCAAGGCTTTCAATGGCCATGCGCTAGTCATTGTCCGAGTCAAGCCTGGGAAATCTGGTACATTCACAGTCACAGCTTCTGCACCAGGTCTTAAGGGATCAGAGGTGAAAATCAAGGCTAATTAAAAGCACTCAAATGTTTGGCTGGGGAAATTTAACGATCTTTCTATGGCTTTACCTTTCGTGTGGCGCTAGCCCTGTTGTCTGCTCAGGAGTTTGGTTCAGGAAGAAGAGAAAGTACTGAGTGTGTGGGTTCAATATGCTGTTTCTGATGAATGGCCGCGTCTCCACTGAATTCAATTTTAGATTCTCGAGTCCCTTCTTGATCTCTGTAGCTAGTTCGGATGTGAAGGTGTCTTGTAACGTTGTTGTCATTCGAATAATGAGTTTGCTGCTAAAAGGATCGTAATCATATCTACGAACTACTCTTTGTATCCATCGCTTACCTGACTCTATCTTTAACTTATCCACAGAGTTTTCACGTCGTCCTTCAGTTGACGTTACAGGTCCACGTACTCCTCACTATTGAGTCTGTACACTGTCCAGGGTACTGAAGGTGGATAGCCGTTCTTACGGTCTTCAAAGACGCGAAGGATCGCTGCGACACGGCCTGGGATTTTGGTGTCGACAGTAAGCGGTCGTTTCGGAGGGTCGTTGAAGATGCTTCCTGGAGGCGTAGTTTGCTCCAAGGATTTCATCAGCGCCATGGGCTTTATAGTGAGGAAGTCAGAGGTGATTTAATACGCGATATTATAATTATACTTCGGGGGGAAAGACATAGGCATAAAGGATGCGACGGACGAGGATTTGTAGGTGCCTTTAAGCATAAGTACGTCTGCTTATTAATAACAGACAAGACAAGAAACCTGCAAAGATGATCAGCCAATCCCCTTGAATCTGTATACGAGCAAGGCAGACTCGGTGAACAATACGGGTAAGTGATGTAATCTACTTCGTTAACGCGGTTACACTTGGCCAGGATCTAGAAGCATCTGTCTTAAGGCAAGTGGGTACTCAAATCAAATACGACGTGGAAGTTTCGGGTAGATGAGCGCTTTACATAAGTCTAAGGCAGATTTTACAGCGTGGATCCAAGCACCTTAAATAGATAAAGAGCACCTCTAGCCTAAACTAAATTTGGATATCCTTCCGTCTCCTTTATCATAATCAACACATCAACCACCACGGTCAACAAGACTCTACCTGCATATGCATAGGATGAGCGTATTGCCTAAAGTCAAGAAGAACTAGTTTCGAATAGCACCCTTCTCCACGTGAGTTGATCAGTATAGCATGGAAACCGGTAAACAAAAGCCAATCAGATCAACCCTCTACATCCACAAACCCAGCATTAACCCCGTCTCTATCCAACATAAAACTCCATCTCGACCGATCAGCTTTCAGATACTCCGGTATATCCTGATTACTCTCCACTCTATCATAGTACTCCCCTTTCCTATCCCACAAATCCTTCCCCCTCCTCACCTTCTCCACAATACCTTTCAGATTCCTCCATCTCTCCTGATTATACTCCGTATGACTAAAACTTCCCATCTTCTCCAACACATCGCTCACCCGCTCAAAGCACGTGCTGCAATGCCACCCCGCATTCCAGATATTGGCTGTTTCTCGCCAGATGTTGAGCCAGTTCCAATCCCCGTTACCAGTTCTGAGGGGAACAGGGAGAATGGTATTGATGCCGTGATAGGTGGTTGCTTGACCGTGTTGCCATTGCTTGCCTCGATGTAACCACTGGAAGCTGTAGTAGTAGAATTGACTCCGGATTGTGACACGTTTCGGCACGTCGCAATTTCGTAGAACCATCATAGTAGCAGGCCGAGGGATTTCATCCACGTCACTAACAACAATAACATCTCCCTCCATGGCCTTCTTCTCGTTTGTTAAAAAAGGGAAGACTTGTGTGAACATAGCGTTACGCTGGTATATTTCTATATCCCATTTCCCATTTGCGCTCGTTGGTGGATCTTGCAGGGTATGATAGATGATTTTTGAATGGAAGTCTTTGAAGCGGTCCCAATTTTCCTTTAGGACAAGCGGTTTGGGTTTTTTGGTGAATGTGACGGGCGATTCAACAATAACGAAGTAGTCAACAGAGGGAGCGAGTGTGTGGAGTCTTATTTCGAGCCAGTCCAGTTCGGTGTTGAAGAGAAAGAGATCGTAAACCTGGCGTTTGCGAGTATTTGTGTGGTTGTAGACGGGGAAGTTAACTTCGTGACAGAAAGTGGCAGCAGTTTGGGGAGGGAGATGGAGGTGCAATGGGATGTATTTGGTGGATGAGATTATGGAGGCGGTGTTGATGGTATGAGGGTGGTATAAGAGGAGGTGCTTGATCTGGCTACAGAGATAGAGAGTCCATATGGAGAAGAAAACAATGGATAACTGTTAAAATTTCGTTAGTGATAGAGCAGGTGGGAATCAAAAAGTCTAGAATAGGAGCGCAATTTGAAGGTGGAAAAAACTGACAATGCCCCAGCGGCCGAGCAAGCTGCGATAATGAAAGCGATTTGGATAAAGCATTGTGGTAATACCTCTCTGCGATGAAAGAAGGAGTTTTTGAAAAATAATTGAGGAATTTCAGCTCCATGTATTCTAACATAATGGGCCGAAGGAGTTTAATTAGGAGGGAATGGAAAAGACTTAGCCTCCTTGAAACTTGTTGTGGTAGCCAAGCCAATGCACAATATGCAACAAGACATCCTAGCATAGCACAACGCTTCAGTTACACCCTTGATCATCTATGCTCTCTTCGGAATAGCGGAAAAGCTTCTAGTGTGGCCGAAATGAGCTGTCATTACTAACTTAGTTTAGTATAGCACTCTAGAGCAGCTGCCTAATATTGACATCAGATTAGAAGAGGTGTTCTGAAAGGACGATAAAGGGTGGCAAGTGAGAATTTGTTTGGTGCCTAGAATTTGGGCGGAGCACGATCTATGGCAAGCGTAAGGGCAAAGAATCCTTCTTCCTAAAGTGATGTTACAAGTCAGAAGTGAGTAGAAGTACGCTTTAGTTTGTGGAAACTTACTAGATGCCCAGTAATAGTACTACCTCCATTATCCGCGCTTGTTTTACTTGATATTTCCAAAAGTAACAAGGAGTACTCTAAATCCAGAAGATAATTCGCTTGAGAACCTTTGCTGCCATGAAAAAATTGAGAACATTATAGACCCAAAAGATTACGTCTTTCACGTCTGCACAAAATAGTTCCACCACAGACCGACCTCCTCCCATACCTCATCAGCATAAACAGGCCCCATAGTTCAGTAGTGGATCCAAATATTCTCGGTCATAAGTTTACCTGGTTGGAGTAAATGAACCCTTACCCACGTGTCCTATCAGTGTCAGCACTATCCTCAGTAAGGATAGGTCCTCCGCTTTTTTGACAAGTACCTTCTATGTTAGTGAGGTACTATAACCTTTTCACAGAGTGTAATTTAATCTGTTCTTCACACCAAGTAGATGCAAGAACACAGTCAGGCTGCCAGTTGTGATAGGTTTTAGTGGGAGCTTTCCACAAGAATAATATTTCAGACTACGTACCCGGTTCTCGTTCTCAAAGTACCGACGGTTTCGCAATTTAACAGAGCCTTGCGACTTTGATATCGCTTGATTTCCGAATAATTTTAACAACCTTGATGATGATGTGTTATGGTGTTGACTTGGATGGGTGGATACATGACAGGGCAATACACTCGGGGGGCAATACACTCTTGGTTAGGGCTCATTAATGAATGTCAATTCACATAAAAAAGGAATAGTTCATGTTCTCACCGAGGTTAGGGATACGAAGTTTAGAATTAACAGGGATAAATTTATAAAAGGGAGTGTAGATGATAAGCGAGGATAGTCGTTTGCTTGATACGTAAGCGCAACGCTGAGCCAGCTCCGCCAAGTCTTGAATACGAACCTGGAAATGGAATGAAAAGCTTGATCAGAATAGGGTTGATCGGTCCGGTAAAATGTTGGTCCGTTTCTCTCCCTTTTCCTAGAGTTGACATCCCGTTTGCAGCTCCGAGCTCCAGGTTCAAGATTTCAGAAAGTGCTTCATCAGAATAGAGTTGATCGGTGTGGTGCAATGTTTGTCCGTTTCTCTCTCTTTTCCTAGAGTTAATATCCCGTTTGCGGCTCCAAGCTCCAGGTTCATGACCCTCGGGTTCTAAAAGTAGAGGAGGACATAGCGATTCGCGAAACATTAATTACACAAGACATGATTCAAGCCAATTAAGGGCGATGTCGAGTTCTTGATCCCAGCTTAGCGTAACAAAAGCTTTGCCTGATCTATGTTTAGTCAAACCCTAACTCGTACTCGCACCCACTACTACGGGTGGGAACGGTGCAAGGAAGGACCTATGCGAACAATGAACGCGCAATACCCGCCCAACCACGCATTTTATCCACCAACAGCGAATTCGATTTCTCTATTTTCTGGAAATCTATGTTAGACGCGATGTTGCGTACGTGTTCCAGACCTACTTCCGAGCTTAGCGCTAAGCTGGATTAAGATGCGTGCGCGTTTTTTCGAACTCGACGGTGCGCTAGTCATGTACCTTATTCTTGGTTAATTCATTCAAGCATTAATTTTTTTGGTGTATTTCTTGCTTGTCGAAATCATGTACAATTTAGAGACATATAAAAATCCTGCTATCCATTTTATTTTAGTCCTCGTGTCAACATGACATCTCGTATCACCACTTTGCAAACGGAGAAAATGTTTCCAGTTGAGTTATAAGAATATCAACGCATCTCGCAGGCATTTCCGCCCGCAATAAGATCTCATACCTCCTATTTTCACCAACCACGTTGTGGTGCTTGGCTGTGGCAGAAACGATGTTGCCAATGACAGAAGTCCTGAGTGTGGATACTGGCAACAGGATAAGAGTGTATCCGATTTTTCTTGTGATGTAGGTACTTTAAATCATGTGAAAACCATTTGATCAAACTGATCTCAGAGGTCACTTAAGTCATAAAGAAGGAAATTTACTAATCCATCAAATACTTGATAGAACTTGGATCATTCTCAGCTCCGCCATGATATTATTAAATAAATACATCATTTCGAATGCGGGATTCCGTACGTCTAGCTCCTAGTTTCTCTTTAGTCGTACCTCCTAACTTATAAGGCTGGCATGCTAAATAAATTACAGATTTCCGTATGTAAGACACCTCCCAGATCAAGCTCATCAATCATGTTTCATTTAAACTCAATTTATCTGATTAATACTCAATGTAGCGGCAATTCTAACGACTATTCACATGGCCTTCGCAACTATCTGCACCCAATTCCTTGCCCACAGCACATCCCTCCTTGATCGTCGCAAAACCGTCAAGATGACTGGGACAACTTATTTGCGTGTTATTGTACCGATTGGTGTGCTTTACAGTGTAAGTTTGGTATGCAGCAATCAGGTGTATTTGTATTTGAGCGTTTCGTTTACGCAGATGCTAAAGGTACGCATTTTACTCTAATATTCCTGGCATAGTATAATGTTATGAAGTGGAATGATATGGAAGAGGGTAAAGGTGCTGACAATTAACGAAAGGCTAGCGCTCCGACTGCAGTGTTAGTACTTTCGTGGCTCTTCGGCGTAGCGACACCCAACCTAAAAGTATTCATCAACATCACTGTGATCGTACTAGGTGTTACAATCGCATGTTTGGGTGAAGTCACATTTTCCTGGATTGGACTTCTCTTCCAACTTGGTGGAATCTTCAGCGAAGGCGTGCGCTTGATCCTAACACAGATTCTCCTCTCTGGGAAAGGGCTAAACATGGACCCCTTAGTATCGCTATACTATTATGCTCCTGTTTGCACAGTACTCAATGCCATGATTGCGATTGTGACTGAGAATGAGGTGGGAAGGGAGGACGTGCAGAGGGCAGGTCCATGGGTGTTGATAGGCAGCGCGGGTGTCGCTTTTGCTTTGAATGTTGCTAGTGTGTTCTTGGTAGGATGAATTTCCCCTTGACGTTTTTTTTTTCATACTCGAAAAGGAAAAACGAGAGTTTTCATGATTAGGTATTGACGATATGTGTTAGATTGGCAAGACATCAAGCCTTGTAATGACTCTCTGCGGCGTCCTGAAGAATATTTTCCTTATTGTGACTTCAGTGATACTCTGGAGCACAATTGTAAGTGGCATACAGATCTTAGGATACGGTATTGCGCTGGTAGGATTGGTGTGTTATGGTGTTGGAAACGAGGGTATGCAGACCTATGGGAAGATCATGATGAGTTATGCGAGACGAGCGTGGGAGGGAAAGAAGAGCAAGCGGGCGGTGCTGGTGTATGTTTTCGTGATCGGAGCTGTGATAGTGGTATTGATGTTGGGTTTGGTTTGGGGAGTGTGAGGTTTAATTATCTTCTAACTCGTGAAGGAGTCGACAAATTGCTGGATGCGATAGATAGAGCACGAAACAATGACTATCCCTCCTGCTTTATCTCGTAATCTACAAGACTTGTTCTCTGGTCTTCAATTATTACCAAACTCTAATAGATAGCATTGAATTGTTGAATTAATTAAGCGATTGAATGAAACTTCATGATTGTGCACGGCTATGTTGCTAGGCATCTGACATCGGAAATTCTTTGCTGTAACCATTATGAAAGCCATAGATACAGGCAATGTCGGCAACATAATGAAACGAAAAACGCACAAACTTGGCATACCTGTTTGGTTAGTTGTCCTGTCGCATGAGTAATAATTTTAATAGGACATCGAGTGTTCGCATGATCCCATTTCCAAGGAAAGGACGTGATTCCAACTAGTCTGGAACAGCATTCATTTCCTTACTGATGTAACAGGATGAGATTATGTTCAAGAAAACTTCGTGCTGTGATTCATGATCTCTTCTAAAAACTATCTAACTCTCTATTCCGTTCCGTTCGACCTTCTGCTCCTGATCTGTCGTCATCCTCGTTCCTTCCGTTCTGGACCGCGGTCCAGAACTGGGCCGTCCTCCCTATGTCCCTTCCTCCGACAACTGAGCTCTGATGACAACGCAAGCTTATATAGAACTTTTATCTCCTTAGAATCACTAAATTATTTAGACTATAACAACAATCCTACTAATCCTTCTGATCCCTCCTAGATTAGTATATCTTAGTCGGCTAAGTAACTAATCCCTTATTCCTTCACGTGACTATATATACTAGATCCCTACGAGAGTTCTCTTAGAGTAGTACCTAAGGTTGCTATCCCTTCAAGTCCTATGATACTCCCGAGCCTTAGGCTCTTATAGTTTCTAGCAAGTCTCGTGATTGTAACATTAACTTATACTCTAGAAGCGATCTTAGACTAAGAGATTTAAGGGTTTAGCGTTGCTACAGGATTAAAATTTATATATGTAAAGTATAGTTGTTGTATATACTTATTTTCGGCTATCTTAATCTTAACTAGATTCTTGTCTTTATAGCGATCAGTGAATATGTAATTATATTATAGATATATAGAACTTACTCTTCGGGTCCTTCTTATAGAGTATAGCGATTAAGGAGGGAATCTAATCTTTATTTAGGTTAAGTAACAGGCCTAAATACTTAGCAGATGTTGGTTATACTTTAGGGGCACTAGCGTAATGATAAAGTGATCACGTGGAGCACACGTCGAATACGGAGCGTACTTGACAGTAAGCAAGCTCGGTGTATTTATTTACATCTACAGAACTATAAGCTACGGGGGAAGTAGTGGTTTATATATATGATCCGGACCTGTACCGATACTGATCCGGTACAAGTATTAATTACCGAGTGTAGTAGTAGTTCTGTTCCCAGCTTATCGGGTGATGACGAGCTGGGTCCATCACTGCCTTCCCGACAGTAGATGTATATAAAATAAACATAGAAAGACCAACTATAATAATTACCTGAAAGAGACAGGTTAGGGGTATAGCGAACAACCGGGCATGTATATACGATCGCCGAGGCAGATGTTACATACAATTTGTAAGGCACGAACTGAGGATAGAGATATCACCGAAACAGTGGAGTATAATAATTTATAAATAGATGATATAACTACTATAAACAAAGGCTCTGGCACGAAAGAAATTAGAAAACTAAAGAGCCTAAGAATGAAACGAAAAGGTGTGATGGACAGCACCATCAGGTGATAGGAGGGGCCAAGGAACGGGCCAGTCCCGGACATATATATAGCCAGACCTCCCACCCCAAAGGGCTCGGTAGTTTAGATCTTTCTTTCGCATCGTACCTATGAATCACGATATCTTCTTTTGCATCGTTACATGACTTACCAGACTCCTCTGTTAGATCAACGGTATCACGTATTTGTGTCGTTACAAAAGGAGCCGAGTCGGACTATATACAGAGCTCTCCCGCACAAGAGCTAAAGAATATAAGTAGGGTAATTGTTGGGAAGTCAGTGATAGACCTAGTTTATCATCACCTGACGATGAGCTGGGAACAGAACTACTGCTACAATCGGTAGTCCTCATACCTGACCTGTATCGATGCAGGTCCGGATTATATATATAAACCACTACTTCCCCCGTAGCTTATAGTTCTGTAGATGTAAGTAAATACACCGAGCTTGCTTACTATCAAGTACGCTCCGTATTCGACGTGTGATCCACGTGATCACTTTATCATTATGCTAGCGTTACCCGAATACAACCAACACTTTAAGTTTTATATGTAAATTACATATTAATCGATGACCCGATACTTTAGGCCTTCATTTCTCGACCTTGATATTTTTTAAAAAATCTAGAAAATCAGAACTTTCTTATACTTATATAAAGAGCTCATATATAAATTTTTAAAATTTTTATATAAAAGTTTCGTAGCGATATTGGTACCCCGAAATTACTGTTTTTAGTGTAAAGGGTGTCCGGATTGGGGGTTGGGGGGTAAGGGACTTAGCTAACTTTCGCACGAATAAGCTATTACGGACTGTAATAATAGCCGTAAATCCACGGTTATGTTGGATAATAAAAGCTTGGGCTTCCGAACAGGACTTTTAATGGAGAACTTTTCAGAATCACGTTTGGCAGCAAGTGGATCAATCGGACCTGCATCGGCAATTACTCTTAATGAGATGATATATCTTGAGTATGTATAATTATGAAGAGATGAAAAACCCTCCACTCTACGTACCAATGCTACCTAGAGACTCCGAAATGTTGGAATTATCAGAAAAAATGGATGAATTCCTTCCCTCAATGCAAAAAAAAAGCCCACCCCTCGTGACCAAGAATGTTCAGTAACAAAAGTATGAACAAAATATTCAAGAAAAACCTGAGGATCCTTCAACAGCTCGCCTTCATAGTCAGCGAAAAGTCGAACAAAAATGTAGCCCAGCTGACTTCCGAAATCATTGTATCAAACATAATCAGTACGTCTCGTATCTCTTGTATTTGTGTCTTTGCATCTCTCAAATTTGTTGGTGCTGAGTCTGAAACTGTGATGACACATCCATAAGGTTTTGTAGCGAAGAGATTACATATATTTTCCGCTGTACTGTGTGAGACTTTAGGTGTATAGAACAGCTTTAAACAAATTAAAAGCATTAGTATTGATGTACTTGAAATGTACAAAGGTGGGTTGAACACTTACAAGACTCTGAGATGGACAATTGCCTTGCTCTTCTTTATCTTTTAGAACCGAGACGCGAAGTTGGTACAGCGACTGTGAATCTGGGAGTCGGAGTCGTGGCATCCACAGATGTGGCAAGGAACTCGGGTCGGGATTAATTGTGTGGTTTGTAGACATGGTATTGAGTGGAGATTTTTCTTCGTGATTTGAAGTAAGCATGCCTTGTTATAGTTAAGGTATTACGAGTAAGAGTTCTTCAAATCTGGAATATATCAAATATATATGCGAATTTCCCATCGCTACATGCATATTCGCTATTGCCACGTGCAAAGCAGCGCAATGATGGGGTAATCAGCCCACTTCAACAGCTGACATGCCAAGTCATGCCATGTAAAATTCACTTTGACGTATTAAGTCATACCGACCTTTATCCATTCGAGCATATACGTACGATTATGTTAATGTCAATTAGCAGTAATTTGTGATTCGTGCGGATATTATATCCCAGTAACGGCGTTCTCACAAAGTCTCAATGCCACTTGAGCTCGAACAGCAACAGAAATGTCTAGCTAGTTCTCCACCCAACCATTGATCATTTCGCAATTAAAAAACTCTCCTTGTGCTACAGCACTAGCGACCCAGCACATGAACTAAACAATAGGCGAGACTGATGGGCCGAACCTCCATATCCACTATCAACCTCACGCCCGCTTCATTCTTGCGATACTTTCCGGAAATTTCCTTGTGGCAACCACGCCATGTTCTCATAAAGCCTTGATCACGCCATATTATCTCGCCGAGATGAGATAGTAGACCACTTTCTGAGAGTAAAAAGTGTATTACCCTGGCGGATACTCCCAAAGAGTAGCATAACGACATTCCGACTTCTGCAAGAAGACCAAAACATACTCAGGTTCTCCAACCCTGACGACGACCAGAATTCAATCGCACCGTGTCTGTCATGAAAGAACGAAATCTCGCGCACTAATATTACGGAGAAGAAATCGCAGCGGGACGCCCGACCCCGGATAGTTATTGAATCGTCTGTAAAATTCACTCTTCCATCGTATTCACCTAAACCCCAGCAGGCACTCGTAGCAACGCTCCTTAACACAATAACAACAGCAATCTTACCAAAGCCAAGAGCAATCGAGTTTACAAGACTTCAATAAAGGAGAATCAACTAAAGCGGACTAGTACAATTGTACTAAAAGAGTTAGAGGGTTGTAAAAAATCAATATTGGCTCACTGCCCAAAGTAAAGGAATAAAGTGAAACTGTACAACTCGTATTAAAATGTTGAATGTAAAAATTCCACCATATGTATTTGGGAGATATGGCCACACTCTCAACCCATCGACCGCTACCAATAGTACACGATGCTAGGGCTATCATGTGACTTGGCGCTCTGCCATTCCTTTGAATAATATTGGCCAAGACCTTCACTAAAGAGTATTGGTTACGAGTTTCGTGGAGTTCGTAGAACTAGATGATAAAGACGTAGGTCGTGAGGCAAGATGGGAAAAGAGGTGGGGTGTGGCTGCTGTTATCGAGGACCGAGGACCTAGGACCAAGACCGGAATTGTCAGTCGCTGTTGATGGCGAACCGCCTGTTTGGGAGGTTGTGACATTTCCCCACACAAAAAACAAAAGCTTAAAAGAAATCTTGGCGGTGGCGGACAACAGCCCACCACATCTCCTGTTTTGTAGCTTCCCCTCACCTGTATGAGATGGTCGGCATCAAGCGACGATGTGATCTCCAACTTCTAGGATGCTTAAGCAACCTTGCTCCATTACAAAATCAAAACAGTATACAAATCGTACATCTTACACGTCCATACAAGGATATCTGCACGTTAGTTGGACCTGCAGCACAAAGGTGGAGAGAAGCTACGCAACGATCAGCCGAATCACGGTATGGAATTCTTGAGTATACAAGAACTTCACCTCCCTCTCCTCAGTGACGTTCGCTGTTTTTGTTTGCTAACAACATCAGAACAAACTCAATTTACATTTCTCGAAACAAACAAAAGAATAAATCACAACAATGGCGTCCTCAACCTCCGAAAACACCTCCATTCCCCACCACCAGAACCCTACCTCCACAAACTACTCAATAAACCCTGCCTCCTCGAAGACAATGAAAGATACCCTCGCCAGCGTGACAGTCAAGGTCCCCGACGGCCGCAAGAACAGTTCAGGCGAGGTGTTGCCCAGTCCCGTGGAGACGTGGACGCCGGATTTTAGACGTCAGCAGAGCTGGAATCAAGAGGATCAGAAGCGGAGGAATGTAGAGAGGAGACTGAAGGAAGTGGTCGAGGAGCCGAAGGGGTTCTATACAGAGGGATTGACAGGATTCTCTGAGACGAAAATGGAGTGAAGGGTCGCTGTTATACTTGTGAATTAATAGTTGCAAAATATTCTGGCTTTACCAAAATGATATAGGTAGGGAATAGGGAAATATGGAGTCTAACTGCAAAAGCTTTGTTATTCGAAGGAAGGAAGGGAATCAAACTTTGAGGACGTTACAGTTCATTGTAGAATACAAACACATCTCAACTATAACCTACCAGGACGTTGCTACCTGAAATCTTCCCTGCCTAACCTTTTCCCAGGTTTAAGTGAACATACGGAAATATATACACCCAGATCTTGGTTGTTCTCTCCTCTGCCTGCTTGCTTAGTGCTCAGTTTCTTTTCGCATTGCTACATTCTAGTGGCTGGGTTACTTTGTCAAGACCAGAGCACTGTATTTACTCGGTGGCCAACAAGTACCACTCCTATTCACAGGAACCTCTTTTCGAATCAATTTCTTCCAGGTTCAGGTTAAAGTAAATGCAACTCTCGCTCTTGTTTAATTCTCCCTCGTCAAAGTCTCCGTCACCTTCCTACATATAGATAGTCTTAGGCAGCTTGAGGTATGGGTGTTACCCAACGCTGTAAATTGCATAGAAAGGGAAACCATAATAAAGATCTGGGGCTAGAACATTAGCTTCAATATGTAGCCTTCAGGTTCGAAAACATTCTGTACCGTAATAACTTGCTCACTATTTAAATTAGCATTGACAGGTGCCGTGATTCTGGAGAATTCTAAAATCATATCTTGGCCCTCGGGAAGTTCGCGGACAACATCCTCATCGACCTTGATGCTGAGGCCGTTCTGGTAGACGTTTATTATCTGAAGGATTCTTGTAGGCTCGAAGTTACGTTTCAGAGCGTTGCTAGCTAAGAGTTATCTGGTTTTGCGCTTCATAGAGCCAACTGCCTGATAATGTCCCTTCTAAGCGAAACCGTCTGGTTCTCGGGTTTTTGCTCAACCGGGGTCAGTAAAAACTCAACAAGTGTCATTTCAGCACATGCCAGATTAGCGTGTGGTCATAGTGTTTTTCAGCTTAAAGTTCAACCAGTGTCACTGTTGAATATGGTTTATATATACAGCGCTTCTGCTAGCTTCACGATATGTTAGAAAAAACCTGTAGAATAATAGGCATATGTATTACATATGCTTAGTATAGCATATAATAAGCTCACGGGACCCTAATTATATAAAGCTTCATATGATAAAATATATAATGAACATAAGTAGTGAGTATACGAAGAATATATTAAACATAGATTTATAGTTTTAATTATTTATTTAAAATACAAGTGTACCGCGTATATATAAACTATATACGACAGTGACACTGGTTGAACTTTAAGCTAAGAAACCCTATGACCATACGCTAATCTGGCATGTGCTGAAATAACACTTGTTGAGTTTTTACTGACCCTGGTTGAGCAACTAGCTCGTCCGAGCCAAGGATATTCATCTTACCATTAGACTATGTATTCCCAAAACCGCTTACGCTTGACAGATAACACTTAAAGCTCTCGCATCAACTTTCGTCATATGAAATTCTCGATGCATACTTTTTTTGGACATGTTAAACTTAGACATACACAATTCTCAATATATGCCAGCTTTGGACAGATGAATAGAAACATAAGACGGACAGCATGGACAAAGACCGGCGAGTCTCAGAAACTTCCTACGTTAATTTCTGGATATATAGATCAGATTTAATTATTTCTTCGAACATAACAAAACAATGGGCAAGTTTGTGAATTCATACCCTCCAGACTCACTAGACACCTGTTAGTCACAAAGTCACGTGATTTAATGATGCTTTGGATACCAGAGTTTGTCCCCTAACATCAAGGACCAAATTCGTAACTCTTTTTGTTAGTAAGAATTCTTCACTCTACCCCCCTTCCAACCAGACAACCTGTGCATAGTCAGATTCAACTAAGCGAACAATAACACAGCTGCTGACAACGCATAGCACAACACACTCAATCATGCCAAGAAATATTTACTTCCGCAGCCTACCCGAATCAAATATTTGGGAAGATAAGATCATGCGATGTTGGAAGGCACAGTAGTGCACGTGTCAAATTGACTTTAGATTGGTACGCTTGGCGCGTGACTCATTGCCATCTCATCGAAGTCTAACTGCCGTATATACGTCATGGTAGCTGTCTTCTATCAAATATCATCGATATTCGTCCCTACATCATCATCCTTCGAAATTTCCATCACTTGCTTTAATCGTCTTCAAATGAGCAGAATCAGGCTTGCAAATCTCGCCCTTACATAGAGGGCATTGGTTGTGCCCACGAGCATACCACTCGTCCAAACAACTCGCGTGAAAGACGTGAAAGCATTTCACATAGTGAATAACTTCAGACTGTGAGACTGAGTCCAAACAAACCGCACTAACACCTCGTCGTTAGAACCTTGTACATAAGTCAAGATGGGGCGCGTTGATTTAAAAGTAGATGATTAGGCAATGAAAGGGAATACTTTACCACGTCACCTCCGTAGGGCTCCCAAACTTCCCTGGATACTCATCATACCATTGATACAGGGTCCCGGACGGACACTTCTGCCGGATCTCATTTCGCCCCGCCGTTCGGGCTTCTGATCTCGTTCTTGCCGTTTCATTTGTGGTGGATATGTGTGTTCCACTACTAGGGGCTCGTGATGTTTCTACGGGACTAGCCACGTGCAATTGCTCACAGTACCTTCTGTCAAACACAGCTGTCTTAGCGACGGAAGCTTCTCCCTGCGCGGAGCTCAAACTTACACTCCAATGTAGAGAATGAAAATTATCGGGATCATTATGCTCAATGACAATGCCACTTGCACCGCAGAGTATTTGGCCAAGGGCCGCCCGTCGATCTTGATCGGTTCGTTGT
>JBAMDN010000655.1:0-35113 GCA_037074945.1 Tetracladium marchalianum | reverse complement strand
AAACCCTCGCTGGCCTTGATCGAACACTTGATGCCGTATTGACCATGGTGGCTACAAATGTTAGCACAATTCAGCATAGAAGTGGCGACCATACCTTAAGAAGTCCTTGGCGGGTTGGTTGACCTTCTTTCCTGCCAAACCACGGAACACTTGTGTGACGACCTGATGTAGAGGTTGCTCGTAATGTGGTACGAGCTTTCCCTCATATCTCTCCTTCATGAGCTCCTCGGTCATGTTGAGATCAATCGTGACCTCCTCGTCCTTCTTGAATTGCATGACCAAGAATGGGTATCTGGTCTGACCTTGTCGGAGAGGCGGATCGAGTCCAATACAAATCATGAAATGCAACTCGTCTGGCTTTGGCAGAACCATGAACTTCTTGATGTTCTCATATTGGATTTTGTAGTCGTAAGTCTTACCGCGAAGTCGGAAAGATGCCTCGTACATATCGATATCGAAACGTCCTCTGCAAACAGTCAGTTCCACCTAGCGCAAAAAACCGACATAACCCACCTAGGAGTAAGATGCAAGACATCCAAGAATGTAGCAAATGTATCACCAGCAACCTCACCAATATCTGCCTTCTCCATCAGAGTATCGTAGAAGAGATTGGCAGCATTCTGCTCTTCTCCATCTCCCTCCTCGTCACTCGCTGCATCCTCACCCTCAGCAGTTTCCTTCTTCTTGGTGACACCAGGAATGTAGAATCGCATCTCAACCAATTGATCCTTGCCTGCGCCAGCCTTCTTTCCCTTGCCCCTAGCGCCTCCTAGCGATCCATTCGTTCCAGTATCATCCTTCGCAGGCAAGCTAAACTCGATCGCGACCTCATTCTTTCCCGCCAAGTTGGTGTTTGTGACTTCGGAATATGGAATTTCAAAAGCGGGTCGGTTTTGTACGTTGAACTGCAACTCTGCCTTTCCAAACTCGCCCTTTCCCCAGTTCCAACCACGAAGGGCATGCTCCTTGTGTTCGAGATTTGTGCTATACCAGCTCTTGAAGATCTTGCTCAGACGTTCGAAGTCCTGCAGAGGTTAGCAGAGGACGATGCGGCACAATTGAGGGGTCATACCTCTTGCACGAATCCATCGAGCTGGACGATACCTGAACTGCGAGAGAGAATCTTGACCTCATATCCTTTGGCCGCGCGACTCCATTGCGCATTTGCGATTTGTGCTCCATCGAGAGTGAAGGTATCGCCGCCCCCCGAAGGCTTCCATCCAAAACCGTTATCTGCGAATCGACATTTGCCAGATTCCTTTGAGAGATCGAGAAATATATTATCGAAAGATTCCCTGTAGGCGTTCAGATTAGCTGCTGAGAATGGAGGTGCTGCTGATCCTGCATCTCTTTCTAGCACTGGCACAATCCGGGCATTTTTAGTAGCAGAAGATTTGGAGGGCTTCATGGCATTGCCTCGGGGTCTCGCAGGCGCCATAATTGCGATTGATGTTGTCGTGATTAATCGTGGGAGAGAGGAAAGAAAATATGGTTGCTGCTCTCAAAGAAAGGGCAGAGAGTGGTAAAGAGAGGTGGTCGTTGGGGTAGAGGGAGAAAGAAAACGGGGACGTACATGGCTATGATAAGAAAATATATTTATACGGTAAATGGCAACAGATGATGCAAACACAAAAGTGAAGTGAATGAATGGTTGGCGGCAGGAGGTTAGGAAGGCGCGTTGTCGTACTTTCACTTTACGCGATTTTTGGCAGCTCCTAGGTGCACGTGTGTTTGTTTATATAAGCAACCACCAGCAATCTCCAGGTCATCAGATCCGTTCGCACAACATCCCAACGCCACAATTTCATTTAATCCCAGATTGCAATCACACAGACTTCACAGGAGAATTTCAATTTATGTGTAACTTTTGGGTATTATATAGTTAAGTACAGGTCGAGCCATAGCTAGGGATGCTAATGTCTAAACTTCATCCACTGAGTAGATTGATTACTCACTCTCAAGCTCGATCTAGTCCTTCTCTACCAGACCATCCCAACCCACCTCTCTCCTTCATCATCCTCCCACCTAAACTACCACCGTCCCATGCTCAAAAAAAATCGCTATGCTAGCAGCCACCCATCACATTTCTTCCCCTCATCCCGTCAGATTAAAAAAAGTATCAAAGGTACAAACCCGAAAGAACGAGAAGCCAGAAAACCCGCGCCAACTTTTCGGTCATTGCGTAAGTCGAGGATGGACTCCATTATTCATAGGGCATGAAAACACAAGTCGCAACCCAATCCCATCCACCCATGGAAATGCCAAACGAAAGCGTGCGGAAAGCAAGCAGGTCATGAAGCATTAAAGGATGTTCAGAGGAACAAACGGCCCGGAACTTTTGAAAATCGAAAAGAGAAAACGGTCGAAAATGCATGCAAAAAGATCAGGTAGAGTACAGAGTGCGGAATAGTGTTTCGAGAGGCGGATGTGTCGGGTCCACATTGCAGAGAAATATAGTACAGTCGAAAAGCGTGTTGAGGAACGAGGGTGATGGGTAATAACAGAAACGGGAATATTGTTGTTCGCCTATCAAGCGTTGGTGGCCTGGTTGACACGACCACCACGGGCTGGAGCTCCAGGAGCACCTCCGCGACCACGGTTTGCGCCAAAGTTGCCTCGTCCACCTTGACCTTGACCTCCGGTACGGTTTTGCTCAAATCCTCCACGACCACGTCCGTTCAAAGCTCCACCACGTCCGCCACCGGTGTAGTTGTTGGATCCATATGCACCAGACTTTGGGCGTCGTGCCTCAACGTAGATAGGCTCACCGTTGACTTGGTGAGGGTTGGCGGCAGCGGCAGCTTGGTAGCCTTCAGCGGTAGCGAACTCGACGAAAGCGCAGTTCTAGTAATGTTAAATTTTGCATGATTATACAGAATGAGAAGCTTACCTTTCCACGATTGACATCGAAGTAGACCAATTGACCATGAGCTGACAATGCAGCCTTCAAGTCATCAGCGTCAACCTTCTCGGTGACATTGCGGACATATCCCATGGTTCCCTTCTCTTCGGGAATAGCGGCGGAGATGGATTGAGGTCGGTTTTGTCTCTTGGTGTGATCGCTGCCAGCAGTTTGCCACTCGGCATTCTCCTTGTTCTTCTCAACGGTTGGAGTAGCGACTGGAGCAGCGGCTGGGACGGGCTTGGAAGCTTGGGCAGGTGGAGGAGCAGCTCGGGATTGCGCAGGTGGGGTGGATGTCTTTGTAATGACAGGAACGGCTGGCTTCGGAGCAGATCCAACAGCGGCGGCAGCTCGGCTGGCCCAGCTCAATGGCTTGGGTGGTGCAGCTGGTTGGGCTGAAGCCTTTGCAACGGGAGCGGGGGTAGGAACAGGCTCGATTGGCTTCTCTGGTTCTTTGATCTCCTCCTCGACTTCCTTCTCAGCGACTTCAGAAGTAGGGGCTGCCTCCTCCTCGACCCCTGGGACTTCAACCTCTGGCTCCTCAACCTTCGCGGAAGTGCCGTTGGTTGCTGGGACTTCGGCAGTCTCAGGCTCAGTGACCTCCTCGAGCTTCTTGTCAACGACCTCGGTATCCAAAGCCGCAGCTGGCTCCTCGGAAGAAGCTTGCTTGGGCATCTCGACATCCTCAACAAGTGGGGCTGCTGCCGCAAATTCCTCTTGCGCGCCCTCAACTTGCTCCTCCTCACCCTCCTCGTTGATGTATCGGAAGATGTCATTTAGGACAAAGTATCCGGTTGGTTGTTGAGCGAGGACGAATGTTTGGACGAACTTCTTAAGCTCGGCAGTCTTGTTGGAAGTCTCACCAATAACTTGGATAACAATGTTGTCGAAAGAAGCTTGAGCGTCGACGTTGGAGACACGTACTTTGCAGTCTTGGAAGTCCAACTCTTTGATGCGCTCTTGGATGGCCTGCAAATGTTAGGGCGCTCAATTAGGCATTAAAGAAAGGCGTACTTACACTACGACCAACAGAAACGTTGGCAACCTGAGCCTCGAGTCCAGAGACGAATTGAGATCGCTTTCCGTAAAAGAGCTGCATCATATTAGCAGGTTAAGATACCTGCGAGCGAGGTGACTTACGTGAAGCTTCTCTGGGGACTTGCTCAAAGTTGTGTAATATTGCTCGACGAAGTACCATCCAACCTCATCTTTGGAAAGATCGCTGCTTGTAGCACCTCCCGAAGGGGTGTCCGTTGGACCCGATGTAGCTGGGTATTGCTCAGCGGTACCCTTGAGCTGGTCCTGCTGCGAGAAGTTGCCATTGGTAGCCATGATGTCTAGTAAGTAGATGGAAGAGAAGCTTGAAGGAGGATGGGAGCTCTAGGGGCAGGAATAGAGTCGGAGGATGACCGAAAGATGCGAAACAACGAGATGTTGAATGGCGCAGAAGATTTCGCAGAAGAATTTTCTTTGTCTGAACAAAGATGTCAAGTTTGGTCCAGGCGGATGCGAACGCGTTGCTTGGGCCGAAGGAAGGTAGTGGCTGGTGGAATTTCTGATCGGGGGAAATCAGGAATGCAACCAGGGTCAAAGAGATACAAATTAGAAGAAGAAGATGAGATGGCTTTTCGTTCTGTGTATCTGCCGAAGGAAAGACTGAGTGGTTGTCGAAGGTGGTGGAGATTATGGAGGAATTGGGAGAAGCTGACGGGAGTTTGATAAAGTTGAAGGGCGAGAGGAAGAGTGGAAGAAGTTCGAATTTCTTCGCTTGATGGGCGGCCGGTCGTTGCGTTAGGTAATCAGCGCCGCCAAGATGTCACGAGATATACTTCCATCCGACTCATCATAACATTTAGTTTCGCTGTCTGGTGGTGACTAGGTAGAGCGTTAAATTCTAGATTCGAAGTTAGGATAAATTTTAGGTATTAAATTCTGGGTTTCTTATAGTTTCTGTCGATTCACTAAAAGTAGATTACACATATTCGTCCTAACTTCCATCGGAACTATTCATAGAGACTAGATCTCACTCGAACAGAATCATTCCTCAAATTCACAACATGAGATTACTTCTTACCAGTGATTAAACTATAGAGCGTTCTTTTGACTCTGAGATTTTTTGGGATCAACCTAGAAATCGATTGCTTTACCAAGCAAGAAGACGTATAGGAAATCCCTCATAAGATCAGCTATTTCTACATACTTTCGACCATTGCCCAGCTAGTTCAGAAGCATAGCATCTACAAGACGATAAGCAACAGCATAAGAATTGTTAAAATATAAATTGATCCTATGTTGTCCTATTTATTATACCTATCTGGTCACTTTGTATATAGTTGCATTGAAAAGACAATTAAACCAAGAAGAACTCATTCTCCTTGACCGACAAAATATAGACAGATCAGTGTGTATCGAAGTCTTCTCATTGACCTTAGACCATTCGACACTGTGCCAAGCTCAAAACAGTCAGCTTTTATAAAAGTAGATGTCTTACATCGGCAACCTTTTGCCGAGACAAAGACGAAGACTACGCCATCAAGACACACTCTTTATAGTTCTCAGACCCTGTTGAAACAATGGCATCCCTCATACAAAACAGTGATTTCTAGAAAAGAAACACCTTCCAATGCAAGAGAGCAAGTGACACAGCGGGAGAGCATCATAACGTGACCTCTGGCGGAACTGACGAGTAGTCTATCCTTCCACGCCTCCATTAAAGACGTTTAGTTTGCTCGTTTCTGAGATGAATCTCCCTCAAGTGACAATGTGTTGCACATCAGAGTCTTTGCCAAGGGAGATGTTGGGAGAAACATTTCTAGAAGATGAGGAGATGCATGTAAGGCAGCTCTAGAATCGAACTGTGAACTTAGCTCTCCCGAATGTGTAATTTCGCTTCAAAAATCCTAGAACTTCTTCCTCCCTCCTCCCCCTAAAAGCAGGCAATGGAGGAGAAGCGCTAACAAGAGAACAACGTTGAAACTATAAGACGAAAGCAAGAAAAACATGTGGTAAACTTGAAATTTAATCTTTCCAAACCGGCAAGTCGATGTCAACGACTATCGGTTTATTGAATTTCTTCCCTCCTGTACCATGAGGCCAGCTCGAAGCCATCATAGCTGCATTGATCACACAAGTCTCTTGTCGTCCCATGCGCCCAGATAATGCTTCCAGATCACACCGATGCGACGGGGGAACACCGCCTTGGCCTTGCGTTGCTGGTGGTAAGTCTTCCATCGGCTCTGTGGTCTCTTTTAGGCTACTCGAATTGGGTACCGAATGTGTTGAAGTCTTGAGATCCAGTGGTGAGCTATTTAGTGTCCCTGGTGCACCATCATTCTGTAGAGGCTTCCCTCCTATCCGTGTCAAGTCCAAGAGCGATAACTTGTTGTTTCCCCAACCCGGGTCTTCCCAATGCTCCACGCTACTCTCCCTATACTTGATGTTCGACGCACTCAAATCCCAATGAATCCTATCAACACCACGCCCTTCATGAACATGTCCACAAACATGCAACCTTGGTCGTACCCTCCACAGAGCTTCCCTCAACTTCTCACAGCCCACTGACCTACGATCTTTCCTTTCATCACAATGATATTTCGGTGGAGTGTGCGTAATCACGATATCCGTATCTAGAGGGATCTTGCTCCATATGTTTGGAGCCTCTTCTGGTTTATACCCAAACGCCCATATGCCGTTTGCTGGAGAGAGAGGAGAGCCGTAAATTTTGAAGGTTGTTTGCGGACCATCTGGGGAAGCAAGATCAACAATGGCAGATTCATTCTTTAGCCAAAGAATAGAGGAAGAGTTCTCGAGAATCTCTTGACACTGGGTGGAAGATTGTGGGTTTTGATTGTGGAAGTACGAGCCATATTGAGCGTAGAATTCTTCATCGAGAGTAATGTCATGGTTTCCTGTGGATATTAGACGGATTTCAAGTATTTGGAGGTGGTATACTGCACCTGCTACTACAATCTTGGCCTCGAAATTGGCCTCTTCCATCCACTTGATAGTCTTCTGCAGCTCCGTGTAGGATCCCTGGTTGGTAAGGTCGCCGGCATGTATCAAAACATCGCCGGGAGGAAGCTTGAATGCGCCTTTGGACGAGCCGTTGTGGGTATCAGAGATGCAAACGAATCGCGTCCGGCGAAGCACAGGCTTTTTGTCAGCCATTGTGATGGACTGCCTAGGTAGGTAGCTGTTATTGTAAGTAGTAGATAATGTTTGACCAAGGAAGTATGCAGATGCCTGAGGATAACACTTGTTTTCTGTTTTTGTTAAACCGGTAACAGAGTCTTAGGCCTTGCCTAGATGACCTTCCAGTCATTCTTGGACCAAGCAAACGAGGCTCCCGTTTCTTTCTTGAGCTGCTGTACTATACCGTTTCGCAGATATGCAGCAGTGCAGCAATGATCTCTTCCAGTGAATTTCACATCCAAAACAAAGCACGGATTGACCGAGATTCCATACGAAATGAAGATATAAATTCGTCTGTCAAGCATTGATTTCCAGCCTGCACGTTAGATTGTCGTTTTTCCCGCAAGCCTTGGCATCGGAGATCAAGCTCCAATTCGACAGCGTCCCCTTCGCTTATGTGCACGCTCTCCATCTTCCCCCTGCCGCGCGACCAAGCACCAACCACCAAGCAGCAGCAGGACTTCAAGGAGGTCCCCCTTTGCGAGCGGAGCACCAAGGACTTACTAATTTCCTACAACGACGCCTCCATCGACATAGAGAAGTCTTTGCACGACGGTGTTATCGCTGGGAATCAATCTGTGAGATCTCTGCAGTGGAAGACTTCGCCGTGTGGTAGTGAATCGTCGAGACAAATACTCCGCTAGCCAATTCATCCCCATTCTCGATCACTCGCGTTGGACACGAGGACAACCACGACAACTTCCAATCGCTGGGATCCCGCTGCGAGCAAGTACAGATCGTCAATCGCCTCGAGGAAATCCAGGAGACGCGATTTCGTCAGACCGCGAGCTAGTGGAAAAATACGGTGCTATCTGCATCTTTCTTTCAGAAGCAAACCCGTGCTTCACCCTCCAGAGGTCATCTCGACTCCCTCGATTCGACTCGAGAAATTACATTCGTTTGCAGGTCGAAGCACCAACCATCCTTCATTTCAACATCCCCGATTCCCGCATAACAACATAACTTCAACGCCCCTTCAAAAAAAGAAATGGCCGCGGTCTCTGCGCCGCAGGTCCCTACTGCATTGACTCCACCAAGTAGTTCTCACGGGGGTCAAAGTTCGTGGAACTTTTCGGTGCCGGCACACCAAGAGGTAAGTCTAATTTTGGTGGTGGTGATGCTGCTTCTGTCGAGCATTTCAAAATACTGACAATTATTTTGTAGGGCCCTCTTACAAAAACAGATGATTACGTCAAAACCCCCTTGCCGCAAACGAACGGCTCTTTGAGACACTCCAGTTCCCGTCCAGAACTTTCGACACGTCGAACCGATCCTTCCAACCATCTAGCCCCGGCACGCGTAAACGCCCTCACACGAAAGGAGAGCAGCGTCAGCGACGGAAGCAGTCCTCCTGATAGTTTATTGGATATGTATGGAACAAACCGACTCAACAACGCCAACGCGGACTATGCGGCGGAAAAGAATGTTTCTACAAACGAAATAATTGATGATGAAGACCCGGAACACTCGAGATGGATTCACCGAGACAAGCTCGCGCGGATCGAGAGTCAAGAACTTCAGGCTGCTGGCATAGTTCTGCCCCGTGCTAGAGCTACCAGTAAATCAAGTCGGAGGGAGCAAAGCCGGGACCAGCAGGGAAATGGACTGAGGAGTGAGCAAGGACAGAAGAGACAGCGGATTGAGTCATTTCCTCCAGAGGAAGAGGAAACGGAGAATATCCACAGCTGGGATTTGCGACTCCCAGAAGAAGCGGCCGAGGACCCAGGTGACATTTACAAGGAGTTGAATGGAAAACAGGGCGTCTCACGGATACCGGTTTGCAAGACGAGCCCAGTACCAATACCACTTCAACACTTAGAGCGTGATACGCCGATGAAGCGAAAACAAAGCGGAGGATACACTGGTGAGGACGAGGCGCTAGCATATGGCAAAAGTAGAGGCCGAAGCCATAGTGTTAAGGTTCTTGAAGACACCACTGCGACGCCGATACCAACACCAGCCAAAAGAGTCGTCTCCGAAACCCCTTCCCCTAAGAAACCAGCAAGAGTCACATCTACGTCTGGAAACCGAGCGACATCTAGTGGGCAACGACCAAAAACGAAAAGTGGACCCAATCGAGATATATCTGGCCCTCGACCTACAACTCGCTCTGGAGAGATCAGTAGTGGAAAACGACCAGAAGGAGATCCCCCGTGGTTAGCAACAATGTACAAGCCAGACCCGCGACTTCCACCTGATGAACAACTTCTGCCAACGGTAGCTAGACGTCTGCAACAGGAGCAATGGGAGAAGGAGGGCAAGTTTGGAAATGCATACGATACATCCTTCCGGCCTCTGAATGATGAGGAGTTCCAACCACCTCCAGAGAGACTCAGTCAACTCCTTACTCCGCAACAAGCACCGGAGGTGAAGTCGGAAGAGAGAGATTCCGAGTGGCCATTAAAGGGTGCAAACAAACCTCCTCCTTTGAGCCCACGCCCTGGCACAAGTGGAACACAGACTTACTCGACGATGCCTAAGATCCAAGGAATTCCCCAAGGAGTTGGTCCACTACCAAGTCCCAAACCACCAATTCGATTACAAGAACCACCTGAAAACACCAAGAAGGGCTGCGGATGTTGTCTCGTGATGTGAGAAGTGCAGAGCATCTCACATAGTTTATTTACTTTCTTTTGTGCATTCTTCATAATTAGCAGGATCTTTCGAGTTTGGCGTATGGATGGTTCATGGAGCGTGTGTGATTATCATATTGACTCTTTCTCTGTATCATTGTTTTCTCAGCCGTTTACCATTCGCCAAAAATTAACCCTTTGCAGCTACATTCGATGGCACTTTAGTCTCTAATCGGCGAGTCTACAGTTTCGTGGCTCATATCTGTGAGAAGATCAACTTACCTGTCTATCTGCTAGAGACTGGTTTGTCTTCTCCAACAAAACTCTCGTCATCACGAAATCACGAATTTTCTTTGTGTGCTTTCTGTTTTTCATCTGGCTCGTTCTTTTTTTTGTTCGTTTCAAATCAGATTCCCCGAACTTTAGAGGGTTCGTCTTTTTGGGTCGTTGATTGTGGTGGAGGGGAGGTTTTGGGATTGCTACATTGCTGTGAAAGAAGTGCTATTATTGCAGAGGGAAGAGAAGAGACGAGGGGAGAGGAGAGAAGAGGAGAGGAGGATCTTTTTGTGGTTGGTTGGATTTTACATTTTCGTTATACAATGCGCTTTGATTGATTCAGGGGGTGGATAGGTGGATGGGGTGGATGGGGTGGATATACCTATATTGTTTTTGTGGGTGGAAGGAAGGGAGTGGGCGTTGTAGAAGACGAAGGAGGAGGAGGGGGTGCTAGGATTGATACTCCTCTCTATGCTGGGTTGCTCTGTGTTTAGAGGTTGTTGATAGAAGAGACGGTTGTTCAGAAAGTTTGCCAACATACCTTTGTGAGCTTGAGTTTGAGCGTTGATGTGAAGTCTTGTCCTGGTTTTCCGTGTGGTTGGCATCTCGTATCCTCCCTAGGTAGCCATGGATTTCTTTCTGAGATGTTCGCTCCTTGCAAATATGGACGCCTTATCTGGGAGGCTGACTTGGGGAGTGGGGGATGCATCGTCACTTACAGCACAGCATCATCCAAGTCGTCGTTCAAGGAGAGCGGCTTGAGGTGAAGCTAAGACTCGAAATCCATCATCGCGACTACAGTAGAGTACCACTGTTTTTCATGAGCGGCCGCATCATCACCACCGACGTACTTTATTTTTTCCATGATCCACAAAGAAACACCTCCGAAACCTCACATTCTCAGTTCTGGTCCTCAAAAATGAATTGCATGAGATGAACAAGTGCACATCTTGTCGAGATTCGGAGATGAATATTCCGGGATCTTACTGTACGAGCAGCGATGACGATGGAGTTGTTTGTTGTTCGTTAGAATTTCAAGAACAATAATCCACCTACCTCATCCCATGTGTCGTCCCATCCCACACAATCTTCTCACCTCTCTCTCTCAGGTTCCTTACCTCATTTTTCATCTTACCCCGAGCCTCTCATCGTCACCGTTTCCAAAAGAACAGAAAAGATCTCTTAAAATAGAATCCAGATACAGATACATACACAGACACAGACACAGACCAAGCAAGCCAAGCCAATACCATTAGTTACGATACAACCTACTCTACTCCTTACGGTACGGTACAGTATCTCCCATCCCAAAGCCATCTCCGAACCATCTCCAAACCATCCATCTCACTCTTCAAATTCGGCACCCGGCAAACAAATCCTCAGATACCGTTCAAATCCACAATCCGGGGTCCAAACACACAATGCACCCCCAACGCACACAGGCACATACTGCACTCCATACTTCCCAAAATCAAGGCAGATGTCGAAGCTATGGCTAAAAACGGAACAAACCCAACAGCCCCCTGGGGAGTTAGGTGTTCTTACTTGGTCCCCCTTGGACATTGAATCGTGTCTGGTCCCCCTTTCTTGTCTTTAGTAATGCCACCGGTATCATGCCAAAGAGATTGGATTGAAGTAGATTGATAGGTCCAGACCGTCTCATCTCACCCAGTGAAGCAACGAGGTGGAGGTTGACAAGCCAGCCAAGGTAGCTTAAACAGACCAAAAATCAGGGTCCAGAATGCGGATGAGATGCGGGTCAGCGTCATTGTACAGAACAACACATCTCTCCCCTTCCCCCTCGCCCTCCTCCTTCGTTGTGAGCATGAAATTGAGCCCCTCTTTTACACACCGTTTTCCTTCTTTCTTTCGATTGGATTACAATTTAGCCAAGATGGACAGTTTCTTGTTCTTGGGGATTTGGAGAACGGATGTAGCTTGTTTTGCAGCAGCATAGCCACCATCATTGCTGTTGAAAATAGCTATTGTGGATCATGGATGTGAGTGAGATACAGATGGGTGGCACTCCAACATGCGGTGATCTGATGTGTTGTTTCTTGTGGTGGAAAGCTTGGTTGAAGAAGATTGTCCTGAATTGATTGTGGGGGAGTGAGGAGGGCTTGCTAAAAATAGAAGCATACTGTAATGTACTCCGTACCTGCTTCTCAATATTGGCAACGTTTGATACGGAAAGTACAGTAGCATACATTGGAACGTGGCAGAAAAACCAGCTTGGGAAAATTAAGTAAGAGACCCTTTCATTTAACAGGGGCATGCAGGAATACGACACGAATGTGTGAAAAGAGGTTTTATTTCATTTCGCCTTTTTCGGTATGTTCCGAGAATATCCTCCGGTGGTGGGAGGAGATAGGATGTTGTCATATTTGTGTGTGTACAGTACATGTGTGTTACTCGAAACCAAGTGCTTCGGAGAATAGATGTAAGGGTTCACGGAGTCTAAGAATGAAGTAAGGTGATCTGCAAGCACTGCGCGGATTATCGGGGGAGATTAGAAAGGGAATGATCCGTGTTTGCGTTCTCCCCAGTTTGTCGATGGGAATTTGCGGGTACGGAAGAATTGCTTCTTTGAGAATATTGTTTTGGAAGATGGCAAAAAATACCGTAAGAATGGTTATAATATTGAAGAATTGCTACCTTTATGTCTTGGCATGAGACGCTGAGGGTGGAATCAAGAATACTAACATACTATACTCTAAGCGAGGATGAAAGTGAGAAGTTCTTAATGGCATGCGATCGTAAGGATGGCTCTCAGTTTCCAGAAGAATGACTTAGTGAGCTGAATACTGCTCAAAAGACACCTCTGGCAGAATGTATGAATAGAATCAAAGATGGCGGGTTCTAGTCGTGATCCAACCTTCCGCCCCATCGCCTTCTGCGATCTTTGTTGACATTCGCTAGCTATCACTACTTCATGACCTTTCCTCCTTTTCCACTCGATCTCCACTGCCCACAATCACCAAAACAATATGCTCGGCCCCAAGTTCCATTCGATTCCCATTATCGTCACAAGGATCTAGAATACCTCTGTCGAGTCAGTGATAAATTTGTGGAGGCATCTAGACCACTTCTCAAATCTGCAATATCTCCCCCCAACTTTGCAAAGTCAAGATAAATGACGTCCCTTTGCATTGAAGTGCCGGAAAACGGGACGAGCCTTTCGGTGACGATCGAGCTTGAGCTTGAGCCTGAGCTTGAGCTTTGGTAAGATTTCGTTAGGTGAATTCTCAGGAATTGGTAGGTTGGGTCGGTTGGTCTTAACGATGTGGATTGGGCTAGCAGTAAGCGAACCTCGGACTTTGTTGTACGGAACATCTGTACCGGTAGACTTGCTGAAGCCCGCAGCGTAGTCGCAGACCCCTATGAAAGAAAGTAGGAGGGGTACAAAGCCAAACTACTCGATTCCCGCTGGCCGTAAGGCCCATCCATGCTCCCAGGTGTCTTTCTTGGAAGGTGAACACAAAATGAGAATGAAAATTTCAACCTGGCCTGTCCATTGTCCAGTGGTCCCCCGAGTACGAAAAACAAGAAAAATCCCCTGCCTTTCTCACCTGAAACTTTGTTGTGTGGGGAAGAGCTTGAGGATAGAGGAGTGCCAAGATCTCCGCTCCTCCCCTCTCTGTCAAAAGTTAAGTCTCTTCAAAGGCTTCCAAGATTTCCTAGCTTCTGATCTGATCTGGAGAGAATCTAGACTATATTCTAGATTCTAGACTGAACGACAATCTTGGGATATATACATCTAGAAGCAGTTATGACGTTCGGTTTTCAGAGATCCTGTGGGTCTTGGGTTGTGGAGAATTCAACAATAGCATGCATGGAAATGCGAGCATGAATGAGAGAGACCACTTGGGGTGAACTGTGATCATGAAGGATTATGGACTGAGACTTGTCGTATGAGAGAATGCGGGCTGGAACACATGCACTTAACGCTTTCTATTCTGAGAATGAGAAACGATGGCTTTGAAAACGACGAGCTGTTGGTGAGTTTGAGACGAGGCAGAAGCGGGTCTCGGCTGAAAGATTGCTACATCAGCTCAGTCATCTAGATACATCTCAAGTACCTCAACAAACTTGTAAGCAGGTACATAATCGTATATACAACAATCGTACTGCACGTACAGTAAGACTGTGAATTTAAAGTGACAGAGATAGCAAATCACAAGATCGACTGAACGAAGCGGAAGACTCGCACTTGCCATTAAAGTAAATGCCGTCGGATTCTCGCTGTTGAGAGCTTTTCGTCGTATCTCGTTATTCCCAGCGGGTGTTCCGGTGATTCATAAATAATAAGCTCTTCATTTTAGCCAGCACAAAACCAAACCGTTACGAATAGCTTCGCGTCCAAATGGCTCAGCGGAACAAACGGGCTTTACACGGAACTCGGTGGTTACAGAAGAAACACCATTTCTCGCTGCATCACCTGCTGCTTAGACCTGCTGCTTAGACCTTAGCTCAATTTGAATCCGAGCCTGTCAATCATACTGCAACGCGGAAGGCTTGATGACTGGGCTTTGACAAAAAATGTGTGGTTTCAGGCTTTACTCATTGCATGCGCTCTGTGCAGCAGGCTGGAGGAAAGAGACCCTTAACTTTGCCTTCCGCAGCAGTGTCAGCGTGTTGACTTTTGAGGAAATCTTACAGTCTGGAATTAAATTCGTGAGATATTGATAGATCAGAAGACCAAGGGGAAAACGGCAAATAACCTCCGTCCAAGCAATGAAAAGCTCGACAAGCATACGCAGACTGAGAGTTGTTCGGAACACAAAACGGCAGCCGAGGTGCTCCCCCAGCCACCATCAATCGGGGTTTCTCCAGGTAGACACAGGGCGGACCTCCCCCTACAATCAAATGGAAGCTTTACGCGGCCTTCTGGAAGTTTTTTCGTTTCTCTGACCAAAAGTTGATCTGCAACCCCCCAGTCAGAATCTGTGGAGATTACTGGAGAACATGAAGTTTGAAGACTCATCAGCTAAACTCGATTGAGAACCGATCAGCAATCTCATTCAAATTGCAATGTGCTTAATCAAAGTTCCGGACTCATCTCAAGATCTTCTCAAGTCTCCAAGAAGCAAATTACTTGGGCGAGCACGAGGTCAAAACTGGGCGGTAAAATTGTGAGGGAGAAACTCAGACACTCCTCGAGGCCTGAACACTCCCAACGGCGGAGCGGCGTGGGCGCTTGTGGGGTGTTGGCAAATGTGAAAGTGACTAGACCTTGGCTTGTGCTGATACTTCCCTTGGATATAGTGTCAATTGGGCAATTCGGGCACGAATAAGAGGCCGAGCCCGATTATGCGGAGGTGGACGAACTGCCATGCCTAAAGGAGTGTGTCGAGTTGGAGATAATATGGTCCGATCCAAGCAATTCAAGACGCGCAGAAGAATGCATGTATTACTGTGGTGAACGCATTCTCTTGTCTGGTGTGTTTGGATGGTCTGATTACATTGTGCGCCAACTTGGCTTGCGTGGCCGTGAGTAATCGCCAGTTTTTAGCTTTTAGCGAGGGCATCTCGGATTGATTGTTTACACTAGAAACCCCTTAAAGTGCCGCAACATCCCATTCGTGACCCATCCATCTATCTCCTCATTACTTTGTAATCTCCAAAGACCTTACAGTATCTCAGCCCAACTAGCTCCAGCTCGGAAATAAAAGACAAGGGCCCAGAAACAATTCGGCACGTTCCATACGAACCCAAGTCGGAGAATCCGAACTCAGCTCAGCACAGCAACAGCATTCCTCCAGTGTACGGACGTACACTCGTACAGCTCGTAGCACAGGATTCACAGCCTCCACCAAGTCGCGGCCGTTCCCCTACGCACGCCCTACTGCATACGGCGCATTCAATATATTTGCCAAAGATATATACTGCGTCGCGGTCCCCTCTGTTTCTGCAGCATTACTTTACCTTACATACACATACGCATACCTCCGTACTTCTGCAATTCCGAAAATATCTCGCTTCCTGCACGGTGCCTACTTGCCCTGCTCTTCCGTGCCCTCCTACCTCACCTGGCGTCTTGAGCCTTGCTTCAGGAAAAGATCGGCAGAACATCCTGGGTTGCCAGGATCACTTCCCACCGCCCACTCCATCCGGAGCGAAGCATCACAACGATCGGGAATCCTGCCTGTCATCGAGATATATCTCCAACATCCAGGATTGCATCTCATAGTCCGAAAAGAAAAGCTGCACCCCTGCCTTGATCGTTGTGCATTTTGACAGAAGAGCCGGACTTGAAACACCCCCAGCACACGGCATTTCAAGCAAACCTGCCTTTCGCAAACATAAATCTCCCAGCACCCCTCCAAGTCCACACTTCTCATTACCACCAGAGCTCGCACCAAATACCAACACTCAACTTTACAACATTCCAACACTCCAACAATCCAACACTACCACAACTCAACGCGAGTCTCTGTGACTGTCGACAACACATACAAGACAGAAGCTTCATAGCTACACACAACAAGTCAATCACAACCTCCTCAACAAGACGCAATGTCCGGATACATCTCTCGCTCAGGATCTGAGTCCTCAGACACTTCTTCCTCCTCCGTCTCTTCCTACGACCCTCGCTACTCACTTGACTCTGCACCAGCACCAAGAGTCGAAGTCCTCCGATGTTCACGATGTGCCAAATGTGTTGAGACTATTGCTCGTGGAGGAGACTCAAGGAGGGCGAGCACTGATGATGCGAGTGCAAACGGCATGGTACGATTTGGTCACAACTTGTACTACTGTGATCGTTGTGCAAAGATGGTGGGATATAAGTGAATGGGATGGATGGAATTGGGATATCAAGAAACATCTCACTATGAATTGAACGGGTGAAGAAGGGGCGGAGGATCATCTTGGATTTCGACCATCTCGAACATACATAAACACTTCCGTGCGTAATGGACGAATCGATCCATTCGACCCCAACGATACCTGGACCTTCAAAAACCCCTCGCCACCTACAAATCTCCATTACCTCCCTTGTCACAAAAGCATCCAGAACATGGATATCTCATATCGGGATCTCACTCATCCTGCATACTCGGCTAAGGGTCCGGCCAACCAACATGTGCCACAACAGAACGGTAACCCCTCCAATTGGGCCATCTAGGGCCAAATGACTCTCTACGTCACTGAGGAGGAAGGAAAGTCGTACAATGCTCGACTGAGAGCGCATTGGAAGATGGTGGAAGTCGAGGCCTGTTCTTTTTCACAACATTTTTATACTCATCTGGGAGGGAAATGTTGTTATCATCAGCATTTTCAATCATCATCAGCGATTTTCAGCGAGCGAGTTTCATCATTGGTTTTGTTAAAGGGAGGAGTTTTGTTTATCACAATCATGGTCTCGGGCACGGAGATGAAAAGTGTTGACGGCCTCTTGATGTATATTAGTACATGCAAATCTGGAAAACAGCTGGTCTGTTTACTTCTACGACGAAGATATTCAGTCGATGATGATACCAATAGCAAGCACATAACAAACCTAGAATCTAGAATCGAAAGATACATATCACAAAAACCTGTCACATATTTGTTTGTATTTTGATGATTCTGTCTCGGTATCTACTGCTGTCTACAATACCACCCCAAACTATAGTAGCGGCGGCCCAACAGTCCGAAAGTCAAGCAGAGTCATGGCTGCCTTATCAAACCTTAAAATCTCAATCTCGGACACGAGATACAGCTACAGTACCTCGGTTCCACAGGCTACATCCCAAGAAGAACCACCGTTCCAGACTAAAGCGAAGACCCCAAAATGACCATAGCGCGACGACAAACTTTCCTTGTCTTTTTTTGCATAGAGGAGGGAAAAGTTCTGCATTATGCGCCAGCGTATTCCACTCTTTGGATATCATCCGATTGAGGTACTTGTGTGGATAGTGGGTTAATGCCGCGAACCCAAACTTGTGGGTGTTGAAACCATGCACAGGTGAACAGTGGACATTCGATAAATCCGAGTCCGAAAGGGCAAGCAACGAACTACAGTAGAATGATTTTGTAGCATATGTATTTATTCTAGCGACAGAAACGATCTTCGCGATGTGAAGTTACTGAACAGGGGTAGAAAGAGAATCCCGCTGTCGTAGATAACTGAAGGATGAAGATGGCATTTCAACTTTCCCTTCTGCACCTCCCGCAATTTCTTCCCGCGACAACTATTTCGATGGGAATGTGATCATGAACATTTTACCTATTCTACGCTATCTTAACATGCCGCATGAGCACCCGAAGCTATCTCGTACTTGGTACTTGCAGATCGAGATTGTCAATGGCGGCATTTTGAATTCCCATCCTCGATCCACGATGAGATGTGATATCGATGGCGGATATGCCTCCGCATCCGGGTTCCAAGCTTTGTATTGGACCACTCAAATTCAGAGATGATGTCGATGAGGAGTCTCGCGAGTACAACGTGATAGGTCTGCTTTTCCCAAACACTCACCCACTCCTGCTTCTCGATCTCCGTGCAAGCGCCCTGCCTACCCTACCTTAGCTAAACGAAAGACGAGCGACGAGTACACGTACAATTTCAACCATCATCATCAACATTATAACAAGATCACCACCAAATCCTCGCTCTACCTCTCTCACCCACGAGTCATCGGTTTCACATTATACTTCATCCTTTACTATTTCCCGTCTTGTCAACACTTTTGCCCAGCAAACCCCCCTCCATCCCAAACTTCCCCTCTTTTTATCTATCGGTTTGTGTACTGGTAATGTACGAGTTATTCGACGTTTCCAGCAATTCTAACCCACCAAAAGATCACCATCCCCCCTTTTGACATCTTCGGAGCCTCCACTTCCCCTCTCCCTTGACACAAGATCATGGAATCCCCCTCATTTTCGCGACTTGCAACAAAAGATTCGTTTCTGTCTCGCCATTCGCTTTGTCTCCTCTTTTGGCTGCTGCCGCCGTTCTTTTGCTTCTCCTTCACCCCATCCTCGAGCCCACGCCACCCTACATGTAGGGAGGAGGGAGTTTTGCTTGGTTTGTGGTCTGTTTGGTTGTGCGGGGTACTTATCTGAGGCGGGGTAGACCAGCCAGATGATTTTCTTCGTTTTGAGGACGTGGAGAAGATGAAGAGGGATACGGAATGGATGATGGAGATTGGGGATTACCCGGAGTGTTTGTTGTTTCGTTGTCATTATCAACGTACTGTACCGGTAAGATGGAAAGTTTCTATCCTTGCTCTTGCTCCTGAGCCGCCTTTGCGTCTCACGACAACACCTCGAAATCCTCTTCTCGATCATCAACAACTGTCTCGCGAACCCCTCAATATCGGAAGTCCAACCGATGACAATTGGACCCCTTCATTCAAAAAGGTTTGTCTTTATCAAACTCAAAGAGCAAGCCACCGAACACCTGACCAGAATGACGAGCACATGCTAAACGCGAAGAGAAATGCTCATGATCATATGAAATCATGTATGTCTCTCCCTCCCTCCCCTACTAACCATCCTCTGATGCATCCACCGTGATCAAAAGTATCGTCAAGATGCAGCCCTATACATCACGACTTGCAACAAAACACAAGCCACGCATCCGTTCCGTTTCTCTCTTTCGCCTTGCTGCTTTCGCCCTGATAAGCTTAGCTCGCGATTATTGTGGTTCTGTTTTCCTGCATGTACTTTTACTTTTAGTTTCTTATTTTGCGTTTTGTCTTTGGTACGTTATCTATGCTCAAGACGGCTTGGATTAATGGGGTGGGATGGCTGGATGGGCTTGAATCCTACAGCAGAGTAGGATGGTTGGCAAGCCACAGTGTGGTACTCGGCCTTGCGATTTGCAACAAGGTTGTTCAAAACTAGGCGGCGTAAGGCGCCTGCTTCCTTCTCTCGTAATTGTTTATTTCAAGCCTCAGACAGGGCGAAAAGAAACTCTCCCAAGCCATGGTTGTGGTGCTGGTTCCGGGTGGTGTCCTTCTGTCAATCAGAAGAAGAAATTATTAGCTTTCCGGCAGTTCGTCGGATGGGAGGGAGAGCCACAGTGGGAGGTAACACGCACAGGCCGTGACGGGGCTTTTTCGTGCATTGCAACCCAAATGAAGATCTTCTTGAGCAAATGTGAGACTGTGTGTTTTGTTGTAAGACTCGGATGGTTTGTTTTTGACCTCAGTGACGAAGTGGTCATTTTGTTTGTTTTGCAGTAGATCACGGGTTCTCTCGTTTCGCTTACTACCACATACCATCTTCCCATCTCTCTTTGAGCCTTAACCATACAGTAGAGGAAGTCTCTGGCAAAAACCTCAACCCTTTCAACATGTCAAGCCACAGAGTAGTGTTGAGAATCGCGGTGTGCAACAAACTGACTCGAAAATCAAAAGATTTATGGGTCATATGTACACACTGATGTCTTGTCTGAGAAGTTGAGACTTGGGGACGCAGCCTCGCCTTTCTTTTTGCTACATATAAAATGGGGAAAGGGTGACAAAGACACAACGTATTATTGTAACTTGCGACTTGCAACAAACGTCGTATTTTTTGTTTAGATTTCCGCGCGGAGTGCAGCGGTGTGACTTTGAGACTTCGAGAAGGTGTCACGAAGGGATGAACTTCTAGTGTGGAGTATCGTTTGGCTGCATGAAAGCGTTCGCGGTAGAATAAGAAGAAACACTGGACGGTTGCAAATATGTAACTAGAGGCTGGGCGATCTCTTGTCCATCGTCTGGTGCTCGCAAGATTGGAGCGACCGGGTTTGTGTTCGTTCCTTGGGCCGTAAGAAATTCTAGAAAAGTAAAGCGAAGACGTAAACCTGGGAGTATCAGTTACAATTGGGAAGTGAATTTTTATTTAGGGTCAGTGTGCTCAAATTGGAGGACTGTCTTGAAGTCAAGCAGGGTATCAAGAATTGGAGAAGGTGAAGCTCACACCAGATCGGCTTCTTGTCTTTTCTGCAGTGCAAAAGCCATGTCAGAATTGGAAGTTAGATATGAAGGTGCCATCCACTGCAGGCAATTTCCTCAAACGTTGAAATCCCAGTCCTAGTCAAGTTCTAACATTCACAATCAGAGCTTTTATAGACGATTTAATTATTATTGAGGACTACCTATGTACAGAGGAAGTAATTCTGTGCAGAAGTTTAGAAAACAAAGAATTACAGTGTGACAAGGAGCAGCCGAGAACTGAATCTCCATTCCTCACACATACAGAAGCCATCTAAGAAGATGGCGAGCTCTTCCTCCAATCCGCTAAGAACTCTTCCGAGGTCTGCTCCTTATAAGGGTGATCACGAAGCCACTTCGTACACAGCCTTTCGCTGTTGATAGGTGCAGGACTGTAGCCCGTATCGAATCTGGTCCACCTTTCATCGTGGTATATAGAATTGCGTTCAGGCATCCCAGTGCAGAAGTACCTGTTTGCCTCGTGCTCGCTAAAGCCCTCAATTCTTTTCTTGACAATGTCGCAGCGTGGATCTCGTTCGCCGAGTATGGCTGTGCTGAATAGAGCTAAGTTGCCGTCATCTGCCCTTGGCCATCGTACATTCCAGGCGCAGTACGCCATGAAGCGTCGTACAGGGCCAGCGCCTTGTTTCTCAAGTTGCTATTTTGTGTTAGTAGCGAGTAAAAAGAGGAGGGTTAGAGGGAACCTACTATTGGACAGTGTTTCAAGAATAGAGACTTCTGTCTCTCTCTGATCTTTGGGTCGTTGAAGCCAAGTTTGTCTAAGAAGGCAGGTGTCTCTGAAGACGTATAGTCACCGCAAGTACAAGGGAAATCCTTATCAGCATCAGTGATATGGAGCGGGTCCTTGCGCTTGGAAGGCTGGAGGACCTTGACATAATCAGAGCGACAAGTGTTGATCGAGATGTATAACTTATTGCCATAGCTGAAGTCTTCGGCAAGCGCAGGTGGATTCCAGGTGTTTCCGTTGTCAAGGTAGTACTGACGACCGAGCCGGAGGATGTCTTCGATGGTATAGCCATACTTCTCGAGTTTGTCGATACCATAGAGAGGGACCTCGTGATTGCCATTTAGGATCGTGGACCAGCATCTGGCTTGGCAAATCTCAGTCGAGGTTGGGCAAATCCGAGCGTTGTCTTTGCCGTCACCAGCGCATTGTTTGGGAGATACTGGTCTGTTTGTGTTGCACTTGATGTAGCACTGGCCTCCATTCCAAATCATTGACATGGCCCATTCCACAATCTGCTTTGTTACTTGCCTAAGTTTGAATTAGCAAATTGATGATTATTTGATGGTGGGAGAGTTGAGACCTACTTCTCGTACTTATGCTTCCCTCCGTTGAGCAACATCGACGTCTCAAAGAGCCAATATGGGCGTTGAATCCAGTCGAGCGACTCATATGTGGACCCAATGACCTCGCCGTAATTGAGCAGAATATTTCGGAAGCCTTCGAAAAGTCTCATCAAGTGCCCCCGGAGCATTGAGGAAATCCTGGCATTGTCGTTGGTACGACTAGCCCCAAAGCGAGAACAGAAACCGGCGGCGTAGGTAGGGGTGAGATGAAGTTCGTAGCCATCGCCGATGCTGCTACTAGCCTTGAGGGCTTTCTTCCGTTCTTTGACAATCAGATCTTCAAGATCTTTTGCCACCGAAACAGCGAGCTTAGCGAGACCGGCAACATTGACTGTTCGTGTGATTAATTTCGTCGTCAAAGAGGGAAAGAAGGAGAAAAAACACTCACTCATGCCTAAAGCCGGATCGGCAGCTTTCATCGCATCACCAGTAATCGACATGCCGATGACAGTGATAGCAGCATTAATCACGTAGTCCCAGGTTTTCCTAATGGCATCACAGACCTGGTCTGCATGTGCATCAACCTGTTGACTCAAGTCTTTAACGACACCATCAACTCCAAACAATACGCCTGTCTTAGTGGCCTCTACGCTGTCCTGTAAGAAGTCAGTATCTGGTTCCGAGGAGATGAAACATTGAAAGGAACCCACCAGCTTGGAATGGATCTCCTGATAATGCCTTACAATTGCAACCGTAGTGAAATAGACGCATCTAGCTTTCACCAACTGCTCTGGGAGGGAAAGGCCCGGATTGCGCGAGATGGTGGATCTGACGATTTTGTTACATCCGGGAATGACATTGCAACCAGTGGAGAAGCTACTCTTGCACTCCCAATCGAAGTTGTTCCAGTGCTCAGAACCGAACGTCTTCCAGTGACTTTCGCGAAGCTCACCGGATTTGGTGACAGGAGAAGCTTTTTGTTTCTCGGTCATCCAATTGCGTAGGTACGCCTGGTACTCGGAGCTGACTGCATTCTGGTCGTTGTCGTAGACGAAGTACTCGCCCAAGCATTGCTTCGTCGAACTCCAAGTTTGAACCGCGTTTGCCAATCGCTCCGTATCGGTGGTGGTGGTGTCACGGACGGAAAGAACGGGGAGGTGTTCATAGGCAGAAGAGGTAGTGCCGTAGATGTCGCGGGTGGTCAAGTTACTGATGGTTGGCTCAACCATGCCACCTGGGAAGTTCAGGCGGTCGACAGAACTGGCGGAGAAGAGAGGAGCAGAGATCGCAGTAGCATTGCTGCTACTTGTGAAAAGATTGATGATGAGAAAGAGGAGAGTGAGAATGTGAAGGGCGTAATGCTCGACAGAAGATGGTCTTCCCATCTTGGTGGGGAGAAATGGCCTCGAGATTGAAGCCGTTATGATGGTGTTGAGAGATTATTGTACAATGTTTGAGGTGGCAGTATGCTTTGATTGCATGTGCGATCTGATGATGAGAGGAGAAGTCAAAGGAGGAGGGGGGAGTTGACTGCTCTTATAGAAGAAGCTGGAGTTCTTGGTCACCTTAGCATTCGCATGAAAGTTGAACTATACACACTAGAGCTTCAGTCATCAATCACTCCACGAGCCATTGAACCCAAATCAAGAAAGAACATTCGGTCCATCCGAGCGAGTTCACGATGGTGTTGAACGTGATGTGACCATCAACAACGGTTGTGCCAAGCCGTAGCCGAAGTGGAAGCTACGAACGATCAAGCTTTTGATATTCCGCCGTCCAAAGTCAGTTCTACAGATCAGAACGATAGCTCTCCTGGGGTGGCTTTTGCCTAAACTTCATTTGGAATCGTGGTATGGATGCTGAGAATGTTAGGCTCGAAAAGACGAGCTAACCCCGCGATTTCTCTTTCCGGATGAAGTGAACTTGAGGTTGATGGCATAAACTAGCATCAACAAGTTGCTAGGGCATTTAGTTTGGTGTTGGATTGCGTTCTTTTAAAGCCGTCACAACTTCAGAAGTCTGATCACGAGAGTTCGCTCAACTGAGTTCGTGGTGTGGTTCCCTTGTTGCCGTGCAGAGACCACTAACTCAACACCACCGCCGAATCGAACAAAGTAGGATAGAATACCCCAAACTTTGCTAAGAAGCTGCGGCACAATTTCATTTCAGCGCGTGGGACAACATCTTTGCTCAGCTTTTGCGGTGCTTGAGTTCCTCCCTGACAACGGGAGTTCGTCCACGACAAGATGACATTTTATGCATTTGTAGGAAGTACCAGGCCTACACCTGTGCAGTAACCCAATTCTGTAGCTCAAATATTCACTCCGGATGCGGAAATCTCCCCATGAGCTCGTCTTTACACCATAGGCGCCGATATTTCTGCTTGGTGGGAGATGCGAAAAAATGAGCTTAACCCCACATAGCGGGATCAAAGAAACCGGACTTCAAACTAATTCTAGCTCACCTCCTATACCCTGCCCGATCTTTCTAAACCAAATTGGAATGAATGGTGGCAGGTGCAAGACAGAGCCTCATCGTTTAATTTACACTACTTCAACTTTCAAACTTGAAAATAGCCACACTCGTGAATCGGCCGTAAGGTTTGTACCAGCGAAGGATAGATAGTTCGAAGGAACTAACAACCGACCAACACTCACCAGCAGCGATTGTTCACAGAAAGTCCAATTCACTTTATAAGGTCAGCTCTCCGTTTGAACTGAGCTACATGTATCGTAAACTCATTACTTCCTATATACACTTCGGCTTTACGTTACCGCACCTCTAACGACGTGAAAGATGAACTACATAGGATGAGCAGGTACGACAACAGCCACATCGAGACTCCCACAATGCCACTTCAATTTCACCATTTTTCAAAGCGTCTACTCTGCCCATATCAGTTCCATTTCACCGTCTACCTGTTTTTGCTTTCCCCACTTCCCCACTTCCCCACGATCAATCATTCTCGCCGTTCCTTTAGCTTAGAAACTCTAAGTCAATTCAATTTCAAACCCATCTATCTCTACGCTTTCCTTCACCTAGGTATCATCTGATGTCCTTCCACAGTCCGAGCTTCCATCACTTCTCCAAAAGCTGTTCATGCCGTCACGCTCACTCCTCTCCCCGCCATATGATTGGATATCCTTGTGATCTTCTCAAATCCAAGATGCCAATTTATTTTATGTACAGTTCTTTCCTTTCCTCACTCTTCATCTTAATCCCTTCTCACCGCCTCATCTTTCCCCATCACAATTCCTCGCTGAGACATGTCATATCATCATAAATCCTCGTCATGAGAAGACTCGCAATCTAACTCTCCAATTACAACACGTACTTACTGAAAGAACTTCAAACTCAGTGCATGCAAGAATCCACAGCCCCCCTCCCCCACCTTCTCCAAGAAAACATGTAGTGGAACCTCTAGGATAATTAACCTTGAAAACTTCATCTCGGAACTTCCTTCCGTTGCCTTTCAATCACCACCAAAGTAAAAATGTCCCCATTCCAATTGTAATCTCACCTCCAAACATCTCTTGCTAGCTACCTACGCATGTTGCAAAACATATACATTCATTATTTACTTCCTATGACTTTAATTTTGACAAATTGCTCATTGATGGAAATTTAAAATCCCTCGCTCACTCCCAAGTCTCAGCCTCTACCTCTGCTCAAATTCAATTCAAAAGATATGTTCCATATAAAATTGAATCGCCCCATCTCGTCATCCATAGTAGGTATGATACCCTTAAACAAAGGAAATCGAATTAAAATCCAATATAAAACCAGCGCAAGACAGATAAAAAGCCCCTTTCAAAGCAAGCAGGCTTCAGTGATGAATCCGCTTTTGATACAAATAAACTCCTCCCTAATCTCTTTTTTTGTGTTGTTCTTTCTCCTATTTCTCTTCCACCTTTCCTCCATCTCTTCAAATGAAACTCCGGAGATCTAGAAATTGAGAAATTGAGAAAACTTGCAGGATGTGTGTGTCTCTCCTTTTTTCCCTTTCTTAGGTATCTCGTCCTTCCAATAAAATTCTTTCACTCCAGAGTCAAGAAAAACCACACCTCTCCCCCTCTTCCCCCCACCTCTCTCTACTCTCTACTCACCAATACCTCTTCGGTTTCCGCCTCTTATCCCCTCCCATTTCAAGGTTGAACGCTCACCACCCAAGCAGAGTTTACAACGACGAAGAACGAATAAAGAATGACACTGATAATTCTTCAGTAGTGAGCAAATAAAGAGATCCAGAGAGGGAGGAGTGAGTACATATGAAACTTTGGCATTGACTTCCACTTCTAGCTTTCCCCAAGAGAAACAAAAAAGGACAAGTAGAAGGAGAAAGAAGTAGAACAAAAACTCATCTATCCATCCATCCATTTATCCCACTTCCTAAATCGACCATTTCTCCTTCTCTCCTAACATCCCACTTCACTCTTCCACTTCACTTTCACAATAAAGAGGCCTACCCTACCAAATCTACCAGATCTAGTTTTAACATCACAAAAAGGGCAACAGGACAGAAAAAAAGTCTAAATGTGAGGTATTTCATTCATCTCATTCATTGATCTCATATCACTCGTCATAAAAAAGTTGTATAATCCCTTCTGTTTCTTTCTTCACCACATCATCTTCCTAACTCTTCTCTTCTCTTCTCTACCACACTGCATCAAACCAATTCCACACCACACCACCTCCTCATTTCCACTCCCCTCCTTATCCTCTCCTCTCCCCTCAAATCCCATCTCTCTTCAAAGACAAAACAGCAGTGCAATAGAACTACAAAAAAACCACTCTTAATCCTCCACTCCCAAATCGCCAGCCATAAACGAGCGGTTATTTGTAAAAAAAACAGTGGAGAGGAATAGAACTAAGAGAACACCATGCAATATAATAACTCCATCTCACTCCCTCCTCCTCTCTCACATACTCAATTCCTCCTTTCTGATTTCGTGCTGGACGAAACAAGACAAGAAAGAAGAGGAGAGAGAAAGAGACAAACAAAAGCACCCTGAGGAAAAGACCCATCAAAAAACAGGACTATCAAAACCCCTTCCCATGCCGCTGTTGCTGCTGCTGTGTTGCACTGTGTTGTGTGTGTTGTGTGTTTATGTAACCATCAAATTCGGTTTATTCGATGTCGTTTCAAAAAATATGTGTTTGTGGAAAAAAAGGCGGAAAAAACGAGAGACGGGGAGACCAAAAAGTTCGTGACAAAAATTCGTTACTGTCATTGATTTTCTTCTCTCTCTCTCTCTCGACGAGTTTAGTAAAAATGCGGCTGTAGGAACTGCTGGTACAAGAATGGCAAGTTTGTTTGTGCTGGAGGTTTGTAAGAAACAAGGATTCCGAGAATGAAAAAACAAGACAGAACTAAGTATAGATCTGCTCTCTTCCACTCCTCGAGGTAGGTGGATAGTTATATTCCCTCTGATGACCATCGCCCCCACTTCTCCTTCCACCCCAATCCCCACCCGAGGAACCAGAGGGAGGATGAGAAGCAAAGATGACATTCTCATGCGAATACTGCGGCATCTGGTACTTCACCTCCCCGAAGTACGCACCGCCTGAACTTGAACCTCGTGGGGACGAACGATGACTTCCCTCTCGAGGAGCCATCTTTGGTCGAGCGGTGAGAATTATGGGGTCGGTGTGTGATGTTTCAGGTGGGTAATAAGCTTGAGATTGACTTCGAGTTGGGGCTGCGCGAGGACGTTCACTGCTTTGACGAGGCATTGAAGGACGTTGACGAGGCGATTCACTGCGCTCGCGAACATATGGATCTTTGTCTGTTCGAAGTTCGGAGCGATGATCACTACCTCGTGACATAATCGGGACTGATCTGCCATTATCGATGATGTATCTGGTTGGCTCCGGAGCTCTTCTCGACTGAGGAGGAGGTGAGTGGGAGTGACGAGGAGAGGAGAAGATCGGTGCATCCGAGTCCGACTCAGAACTGTAGACTTGCTGCTTTAATCTACTTCCACCACGCTCCCTGCCACGATCCCGGTCACTAGGAACAGTAAAAGTGGCAGCACGTGGAAGAGGGGGTGTTTTGTCTGGACGGGGATAATCTTGCGTTTTTGAACGAATAGGTTCCTTACGGTAGGTCGGAAGAATCGGAGGAGCAGAGGAATGGCTTTGCAGAGATGGTTTCTTCGAGGGGAGAGTGGGCGATGGTGCCTCAACGATATATGGATCTTGATGTGTGGGAGATCTTCGAGAGCTCTTACTCGATTTCTCCCGACTACTCGACTCTTGTCGTACAGCTGGCGTATCTGAAGACCGTCTCGTCTCTTTTCTTGCAGAAGATCTGCGTGGAGATTCATCATCGCTGGTTTGTTGCGTGGGAGTGGCATATCGAATGTTGTACTTTGGAGATGGAGCCGCAAATGTCTCGGCTCTTCGTAATCCAGGATGTTCACTCTGACTTTCGACCTTTCGTTTGGCAGCTTGCATGTATTGACCTGCAAAATCCATGTGCTGATCCCACTTCGGGTCGAGAGGTGCAGATTTGATGATGGTCGGCCTCTCTCGTTCGCGTTCGCGTTCACGTTCCCTCGCAATTCTCTGAGCATGATCTGCTCGAGCCTCGCGTTCTCGTGCGGCTTCCTCTCGCATTCGAGACTCTTCTTCAACTCTGTGTTTCGAGCTGTTCTTCTTCTCGAAGGATCTCGAGATTGGCTCTCTGTAATCGTCCTCGGAATCGTCCTCGACATATGCAGTGGTCACTCGAGTTCTCGTCTTCTCCTCCGTACCTCTCCTCTTCTCCTTATCACGGCTCTTCTTCTTATCGCTGTGCACACTCTTCTCAGCCTTTCGCTCTGATTTCCTCGCACGCTCCTCATCGTCATATCTCCTGCGACTCCGGTCTTCCTCTTCTCTCGCAGAATTTCGTTTCCGATCTGAAGATTCGTAGCTGGTTGGTTTCCTCGGCGCACTTCTGGCTTGTTCTTCATATGATACATCCTCATACGATCTGGGGGCGGGTTGAGTGTAGACATTCGGCGACGGGCGGGAATATGCGGTCGAGGAGGTTCGGGGCTCTGCATGGTGCACATGGTACTCGGCTGGATTGGTCCTGGGAGGAGGATTGCCACGGCCCATCTCTCTCCTGAGCTCCAACAGCTTGACCTTCTCATCGTACGCCAAACGTTTCCTCTCGTCGCTGAGCAGTTCGTAGGCTTGCTGGACGGACTGAAACTCCACCAACTTGGCAGCTTTCAACTCTGGATCCTGCACTTTGTCGGGGTGACATTTGAGAACGAGTTTCCGGTGTGCCAGGCGAATGGCGGGCGTATCGGCATCCTTGGAGACACCGAGGGCCTTGTATGGGTCTGGAGGTAAGGAGTCCATTGTTGTGATGGTGAAGGGGCGGTGACGTGGGTGGAAGCGAGAGTTTCGAAAGGATCGTGAGGGATTATAAGTAAGTGCTCGGCGGGTGCGAGTGTCGGTAGGAATCCTATTGCATGGTCAGGTGGATGGATGACCGATGATGCTGTTGTTGTTACTGTCGTGGCGAGAAGTGAAGTTGTGTGTTGATGTTGTATTACAAGTGGTAGTAGAAGTGAAAGAATGGCCGACGGATTGACAGTCAAGTCCCCAGTCTTGGCGTTCGAGAGATGGGTTTGTTGTGGAGAGATGGGAAGGCGGAAAGACGACGACGATGACGGCGACAGCGGGAAGCAGCAAGGGCTGTGCAGAAGAGAAGAATGCGATGGCGAGTCTGGCTGGGGAGGGGGAGGAATTGATTCGGGAGAGAGTGTATATTCTGTATAGGAGAGATCCTTTGGGAAAGATGCTTCTCCAAGATGGAGTTGGGGGAGAGAAAGAGAGAAGAGGGCGAGATGTCTTGAGAGTGAGCAGGCCTCGTCCTACTTGTTGCTGTTGCACTGCACTGCACCTCAGCACCGCACACCACAGAGAGTGGGCGAGACGACGGCGGGCGGAGATCTGATAGCGATTGGCAAGGGGTCAACACAGGGTCACGGGCAACGCTGTGCTGGATGGTGCCGGCGATGTTGACGGCCACCGTACGTAGCGCACTTAGCACACAACAACGGGACGTCCTATTGGCCACGAGTCAGCGAGCCCAATCCATTGGTGAGCTGGACGTTGTGGACGCTGTGGCAAGGCAGAGAAGGTGAAGAACCTCACCAGACTAGTGTGTTGGGGTTGAGAAGTTTGTGTGAAGTCTGTGAACCCCGGAGGCGAGGAAAAGGGGTAGAGAGAGAGAGAGAGAGAGAGAGAGAAAGAGAGAAGAGGATGTGGCGAATGATGTATAATGTGGTGAATGGCGAATGGCGAATATGCTCCACGATAGACTGATGGACCGTATGGAGTGATGAGGCAATGCAATGAGCGAGAGTGAGTCGAGGGAAGGTACTGTGAAATGCACGAATAACAACAAGGCTGGATCCTCAGTGGATGAAGCTGGGCCAAGTGTGGATGTGGAGGGGAGGAGAAAGCCTGAGACGATGTATGAGAGGAGAGGAGAGGAGAGGTGAGAGGAGTTTACTGTGGTCAAGGAACTCCTACCACACAACAAGGCGGCGGTGAATGATCGGAATGGCTTTTGATGTTGGGACGAGGTAGCCTCGATTCTTTCTTTCCACTCGAAGAACACAGAGTGAAGGGGAGAGGCTGGATGAATTAATGTCACACGAAGGCTCTACCACAAGCATAATGCTCTCCAGAATCCCTTGCTTACATGTTCCATATTATTACTATAACTAGCAGCTGAGCATCCAGCTCACGGGGGAAGCGAGGCGAGGCAAGCCATGCCATGGCTACGAAGAACACAGTAACTAACTCACTTGCTTTGCGGCGGTGCTTTGTCTTGTCTGCTGTTGTGGCACAGAATACATTACGAAACTGACGTGATGTCCTCCATGTCGGTGTAGATGCCAACCGAAAGAAGGGTCCTCCTCGGTCCTCCTCCCTTCAGCAGCGCCAGGCTCACAAGTGGTGCATATCTGATCCGATGGAGCTGGTGGGAGTGGGGATGTATGAGATGAAGTTAGTAACTCAAAGCTGGTGGGTAGCTGAGTGACTGACAGATCTTCTAGCCAACTTGCAACTTCTTGACAAGTTGATAATCCAGCACTAGAAACACGCTGCTAGTAGCTAGTACCTCGAAATGTGGATTGCACATATCACATCCTCTAGTCAAGACTGGCCATGCGAAATCCGCCCGCCAAAACACAAGATCCAAAGCTAAAACGAAGCACCTGAAGATCCCACCCCTCGTCCATTGGTGTTCCTGCACTTGCGAAAGGATGCGAAAGGTTGCGAAGCATCAGAAAGCATCCGGAGTGAGGGGTTGTCCCCCAATTCATTGGCTCTGGAGACGCCGATGCATTGTGTGCACCCAGCACAAGGAACAAGCACAAGCAGCATGTGGAGCCTCTCGACTTTTGGAACGCCCCAGTAGTTGGTGTGATGATCACGATCAGAAGGGATCAGAAGGGATCAGAAGGGACTCTTTTCATGGTGACCGGAAGGATATCTCCCCCGATGATGACAGCGTTGTAGAAGGTGTCGAAAGTCGAGATCTCACCCCAAGAAACTGGAGCCTGAACTTGCCGATTCTTTGAGACAATTAAGACAAGCAGAACACGACGACGGCGTCTCTGAGAGGCTGTGCGTTTTCGTAAGATCCACCACCCCAGGCTAGACCACCCACCCCTCCCCCATCATCCATCTTGACATCCACCGATTCAGAACCAGACACACATGAGAGTGTGAGGTCTTTTCCCTTCCATTTCCATCCGATCACATCCATCGCATTCCCATCCCCATCCCCATCGAGGAACAAGCGTGCAGCACATCACCCTCCCCTCCTGCGTGAACAAGACCAAGCGGGCATGAAACTATCCCATTTATGAAATTTCTACCTCTTTTGAGCCCATTCATTTGTATCAGAATGAGTCGAATCTCAGCTTATCACTGGCTCGGTGACTTCCCCAAGTCCCTCTTCTACTGCAGCCGTGACAGGACAGCCATTAACCACCCACGAGTAGTAGCGAAGTATCCGTAGATGCACAGTACGGTACAGTAGTTCTCTGCCGTAGAAGTCGACATACAGGAGTAGGCTGAATGGCTCTACCCACTATCAACTACATCAGGAAAGGTCTCTCCGTGTGAGAGCATGAGGTGACCACAGCAGAAGGGTGTGACCTCGCTTCGTCTGATGTGAGAGGTGAGAGGTGAGAGACGGTGTACTGAGAAAGAGGGTTTTGTTGTCAACTTGTCCTTGTCTTCCTTGCGTCGTGTTGCTAAGGAAAGATACCTAGCCTCGATCCTCAACTGCGGTACGTAGCAAGCGCAGATCATTCAATATGGGCCGCCCCGTTATCCGTAACCTTACTCGTAAGGTTACCACGATTTGAAGGGACCAAGGCACGAAGTACCGTAACGTGTACCCATTTTGTTTGTTCGTCTCACGTTCTACGCCTTTCTATTTCGTTCATGCATTGGGTTCGGACGAAGACGTACTTCGTGCTGGAGGCAGAAAAGTGATGATGTCGAGGCCACCACGGAGGAATGGGAATAGGACCTGCCTGCCTTCCTAGGTAGGTACGTACTCCTGAAGGGCATGTGTGTGTACCTGTGATACGATGTTTGCCTTGTTACCTGCCTTACCTGCCCTATCATCCCTCGTCTCCATCATTCACGGCAAAATAGATCGAAAAATGAGGGGTCAAAGTTCCGGATTGCGGCGCGTGGCTCTTGAGAGCGTGGGCGGGCGTGGGCATGGCATGGTGCGGCGTGTGATGGAAGGCGGGGCAGAAGCAGGCAGAATTCAGTGCTGCATCTTTTGCGACGGAGTACATGGGACTACTGGAGTGGGGGTTTCCTACGTACTGTATTGTACATACAATCGTGGGTGAGTTACATCGCTACTTTGTAATTGATCTGTCTCAAAGTGAACTGGGTAATGAACTGGGTCGGACTTTGATAATTGAGAGCACGTTCTTGTGGTTTCTTGGTACTGGATTGGATGTGACTGTATCTTTTGTGGAGAGGAAGGGATTGAATGATGGAAATGCATGTCATTTCGCTGTGCTGTCTGCAAGTTGGGGGGAACAGAGTTCCTAGTATTAAAATTCCGTGTCAAGAGTTGAGAATGCAATTCAGATAGCACCGGCCAGGTGCGTAGAAAGTGCTGACCATTACAAAGAATATCCCATCTTTGTCTGTATTCCATAGATGATGCCTTGGTTTTCAAGCCAGTTTTAACCTGGGATCCAGGACATTCCGATTTTCCACTCCGCTCAATGTGAATCACAATCCTCACAAACAATGCCCTTCACATCCAGCTTTCTTGTAATTGATTATAGATCTTTTGATTCAACAGCTTACCCAGATAATGCAATATCAAGTTCCTTCAATGGCAATCAAATCTGTGAAAGGTTCTCCCTCCAACGGAAATACCGCCAAGCCTCGCTTAACCCCACCTTGAAATCTCACACTCACTTCATCTGGAAAAGTTTTTCCATGATAGACGGAAATAAGAACCGTCGCTCTCATCAAATTGAAGGTTCTCATTGAACAAGGACGGATGGCCGAGTTGGTTATGGCGCCAGCTTAAGGTTTCTACAAACCCTAAACTTGCTGGTTCGAAAGAGCATGGGTTCGAGTCCCATTCCGTTCATCCAAACTTCTCTTTTGCACCTTTTTTCAGTTTCTCAATTTTTGAGGATATGAGTAAATGCTCTTGAGGCTTCTTTTTTGTTTCGACTTTTGAAGTTCTTGTTATTTTTCCTGAGCATTTTTTTTTGGAGAAGATTTGTGGGTTCTCTTCCTTCCCTACATTTTTTGTTTTGTTTGTTTGATCTTTGGTATTTCCTACTGTCAGGATCTTCAGTCAATCATACCTTTTTATCCTCTTCCTCATCTTCTACGGATACCATTTCCTTTCTCACGGCCAAATTCTACACAAACACATATAATGCAATTATTATTTTCAAATCCTTGGAAATGTCCAGGCTCACAACTAAACTCTGGCCTCGAAAAACCCCGCCTCCTCCGCTACAAACGAGCACCAACATAGAGGGTGTTCGTTGGGCACCAAACCGTACCTAGCTACCTATGTATGGCATGGAAATATTCTGCAAAATGACAACATTGCGAAGAAAAGATTCAAAAGGTGTGTGTGTGAACGACTACGTCATTTTCACGACCTTTACAGTTCTGATTCTGGGATTGGAATTGAAATTGGTTCGATCGTGAACGAGTGAGTTGGCGTTAGGGTAAACTCGATCTCAAGGTGGGTGGAATGGAGAAGGGAGAATGGAAAAGCGGTGTTGATTACATTTTGTGAGGTAGAAAGCCATAAAAGTCACACGCAATTTCCAAACCAGTATCTCCCTGCTTCTTCCTTTCTTGCTCACCTTACGTTTACCAATATGATAGATAATAACTTTACTAATTTTAAGTGAGGCTGAATGTTGGATTTCATGCGCTATTATTTTGAGGCGAATAGATCGGACGGGCCTACTGCCTTTTTTTTTTTTCGCTGTCACATCCACTTCCAAACCTCGCTAATCATTTTCTGGCTTTGAGACTCCTGCAAAATGGTGCCATTCTTGGGATGGGTGAAACTTGAATCATGGTTTCATCTTTATTTGCAGTGTTTGTTGTTATTCGAATCTTCACCGCTAAAGTGATGTCGATATTTCCCATTCCTCATCAATCCTTCCTCAAGCTCGATAAGAATCACCAGAAAAGGAATCGGAAATCGAATTCCCTTTAGCTCTCCAATAGAATAATCTGAAATATCAAAGTCCATTCTCTAAGTAAAGTGGGGTATATCGTGCAACGCAACTCTTAAATCTCAAACCCGAGCATTTCCTTTCATCCATCCTCCCTCCCATTCACCCATCCACCCATCCACCATAGCTAACCTTCCATCCCCACCCTCCCCTCGCAGTACAAACATCCCATCTAACACAATA
>JBAMDN010000654.1:0-14914 GCA_037074945.1 Tetracladium marchalianum | reverse complement strand
CTCCTCGTCTATTTAGAGAAGGCAGGTATCTTGTGCTTGCAATATCACCTTCCTTCTTCTCATTCTTTGCTTCCTTGTTTTAAGATTGATTTACATTCATCAAGATTAAAGCATAACTAGACACTTTTGCGCCTCCACTTTCTGGACATACTCTCTATCTTTTCATAGTCTGTTGTTCTTTTCAATGGCAAGGTATTGGGGGGATCAATAATGAACAATGAAAACCAGGTACCTTGGGTTTTTTACATATTGATATTAGTCAGTGGAAATTGCCAAGTTGTACTGGTAGTGAAGACACTATGACTGGATGATTTGAGGGTCTCCCATTCAAATGACAAGGACTTAAAATGCATATTACCCTGCTCTGTGAGATCCCAACTTTAGCAGGGGTGTTGTTGGAAGGATACCAAAGTAATGAGTTTAATCACTTTAGAGAATGGAACATGAAAGTTTGAAACCAGGAAAGAGTTCTCCAGCACCCGACGAATGCTCTTTTGCGCCAGGTAACACATTTCTGTTCATGTATCATTTCATAAACCAGTAAAGCCCTTCCATGCTCTATTCATAAGACAGCTAGCGCCAACCAACCACATAGCCATTACAATAACAAAAGTATGTCATGCTCCCAAGTCAAATAATTCTTACTCTTATTCCCTTCATGATCTATGCCAAATACACATAAAAACCATCCTCTCTCTCAATGTAATCTTTCTCGATCAATTCTGCAGTTCGAAATTAGTAAAATATTCCGAGATCTCGGAGACACACTTCAACCTAATAAAGGGATTGAATAGAAACGAAGATAGTGGAAGGGAAATGGGATACATACTCTCGATATTCTTCTTGATCTCACTCAACTCTACCGCACCTCTCTTCCTCGTCTGATCGATGACCTCAGCCACCAACGACGAATGCTGCATCTTCTTCCTACTCTTCATGATTCTCACAATCGCCGCTTGAGTCTCATACTGCCTATCCTGGTACACACGCTCATGCGTCTCCTTATTCTCCTCTTTCGTCTCCTTCAACTGGATCTGGTTGATCTTGATACGGAATTTTGGATCCGTGAAGCCCACATTTACCGTGAACGTATCAGTAAGATTGACGTCCCTTCCCTTGGGATGTTTCGTGAGAACTCGAGATTTACCGCAGGCGAGCGATTGGAGTGTTCGTTGTAGCTCGGCGTCGATGAGACCAGTCCCCTTCGCAATTTCTGAGTAGGATAGGAAGCCATCGTTTTTGACGTCATTGAAAAGGACGAGGACGATGGCTTGGAAGGCAGAGACAAGAAGCTCTTTCGGCCCTCGGCTGAATTGTGCTTTCACAACGCTGTGGGCCAAAGCGTGCTTCCATGTCAACTTTCGACCAGTGTGCTTGTTTTTGTAGTGGCTGTCGTACTTCTTAATGTGTCTGGCAACTTCTGCTGGAAGATTGACATTCACATCTGGGTACGTTGGCCAAGCGGCAGCGGAGAGAACACTCACTTGGAGATCCATAGTCGTTTTGCTGGTGTTGGAAAGGTGCTGCTTGTATGTTATCATTTCATCTCGACCGAGCTCCTGGTCTTTGAACATTTGTTCGAGATTATGAGTGAAGCTGGTGCCACATTCGATCTTCAACTTGGCGAGCATATTTCGTTCTGCATCTTGACTGGCGCTTCGAGCCATCAGTAGACGACGTGCTAGATCTTTCTTGTAGAAAGCTTCAAACACATCCTTTCCTTCAATGAACCGGAATAGCTCCAGCCCTTGCTCAAGTTGTCGATCCAGCTCTGCATCCTCGTCTCCAGTGCTTGCCAGCCCTTCTCTTTCGGCGTGAGCTCGATCCTTTTCATCAGATGCAAGTGATCGGGGAACGGCCTTGACACCCCCACGAAGTAGAAGATCCATGTACTTCGCAATCATCTCTCCAACCTTGGAATTATTCGTTCCATAGACCGAAACGTTCTTACGGTCATTGATGAAGTTACCGAAAGCTTCTCTCAAGCCATACGAGAATGTCTCGTCCTTATTGAAGGCATCTCGAATCTTGATATCCAACGACCTTTTGAATTCTAGAAGACGGACGACCATAGAATCAACCTTTTCCTTGTCGCTTACAATACCTGCTCCGATCTTTTTGATGTACCCCTCGAAGGGGGGTCTCAGTTGTGATGTGATCTTGGAAAGACCAAGCAGGGTATAGAGAGTCTTCAGCGTGGCCGTCTCGTCATCGTCGAATAATTTCGCAACACCGTCCACATCAAGTAGAATGACATCGCAGGCTTCTATGAGGATATGGTGTGCAGATCTTAGCAGCTTCATCTTCGTGCTCCCATCGAAATTATATCTGTCACACCGAACACGCTCACGGTCCAGCAAACCATCGACAGCTGAGATGTACGATTTGAGACCCGATGAGCTTCTTTCGTGAACATAGTCAGTGAAGTAAATCACTGATTGCTTCAAAAACTCCGGCTCAAATAGAGTCTCGTAGTTTCCAAATATGTGCAACATTGCAATTGAATCCTTCAGCAAGACCGGATCAAATACATCACTCCCGTCTCGATCATAGTGTACCAAATCGCACATACCAGCTAAAACAACCTCACCCAGACGGTATTTTGAGCTGGCCTTCCCCTTGCCGAATATGGCATGCTTGAATTGATATATTGCCAAATCTTCGAGCTGCGGAAGATCTTTCGTGTTTAGAAGGTAGGACCTGTCGAGGTAGCTGAATATTGATCGGACGAGGGTCTGTCGCTTCATTAGCTTGAAAGTACGGGCAGTAAATGGTCGATATAATTCCTACTGTTCGCTTCTGCCAAACCTTCCAGTATTTGTACACAGCCAAGAGAGTCCCTATATTTCCAGTGCCAATTTCTCCTTGGATCTGTGGTAATAGGACTTTCTCCATAACGGCCTTGGAGTGATCTCGTAGATGAAGGTAAAGATCGTGGGCTCTCCCTCGCCTACATGTTGCCTCTACCCCTCTGCACAACACCTCCAGCGGCGAGTTCGTCTGCTCTCCATTGAAAATCGATGTTACAGCGCTATCCAATTCCCTCCACACCTTATTGTAGTAATCATCCACATTCTGCGTAGATCCGGCCTTCAGGTTCTTGACCACTAATCTCTTCGCGCCCTTGTGCGGCTCGAAATTCGAACCCCGCGTCAAGTCAATGATTCTGGGTTGCTGGGGAGAGTTGACCATGGTTTTGTCTAGATTTGCAGATAGCGAAGTGCTACCCCCAGTCATTCGTTGCCGTTTGTAAGCTGGGCTATTCCGTTCGTTCGAGGTTTGTACGGGAGGGGCGAAACTCGAGGGAGGGCTACTGGGATTGCTTTGCTGGTCGTGGAGTTTTCGTTTTTGCTGGTGGGTGGGATTAATAGATACACTTTCCATGGACGAGTCCCGTGAAGGCTGCATAGAACCAACTAATCCCAACAGCTGGGAGGGAAAGTGTCAAGTGCAGCGTTTGTCGTGAGCTTAAATCGAGGTGATCTAGTAACGAAGCACAACTCCCATCGATCCACCGCCTGCCAAGGGATGGAAATTGACAACAGCAGTGCGTGTTTGTGTGGTTCACTATACTTGAACAACCGCAAGTATCATGGTAGCAGAGAAATACTTCGCGCTCTGGACCCAAGCGCGTGGAGATGCGTGATATATCGAGGTTTAGATCAGCATTCACTAAATGACGGTTACGATTTGGCGATACAAGCTCCGGGCTTATCGCCGAGATGAACTGCACGTGATACCAACCTCTCTGATTACGGTTTGGAATCACAATGCTGGAGGCTTCTACAGACCAGGGAGGGAGTCATATTACGATGCAATCCAAAAGTTTCAATTAATTCGAGGTCATCACATCAATTCTACAAATTATTGAAAAATGGTATCTTTTTTATCATGCCAACCATGCTTGACCACCCATTACACCTGATGAAATTTCACCCGCTATATATGCACATTCCATCCCCAATAAAGCTCTTCATGTAAACGCCCGTAGAGGCTGTTTCTTTGTGCTTACCTGCTCCTCAAACTACAAAGGATCAATAACAAATCAAACAGAGGGGAAAGCAACTTACATCAAGAAATCCGGTGACATTGATTAGCACCATGAAACATTCCGCCAATTCGTCAATGCTCTCTTCAGATACATGTTGTCCTGTTCCAAGACCCGCAGATTTCTTAAGGACAGCTAGTATCGAAAGCCTGTTTTCGGTGAGGAATCTGCGACCTTGCTCAAGTGATTGCTCATTTTGTGCTCCCCGGCTCAACAAAGCCGAGCAAATTACCCTCATGATTGCTGAAAGCAGATCATAATGCTTGCTCAAGGCGTCCGGACCTTCGATATCTGAAAACGTATGTAAGTGGATAAACTTGGAAGAACAGAATCCGGCATACGTACCAACTCCTAGATCTGGATCGGTTGAAAAGAGCCCAGACTGCTTGATCAAGTGGAAAAGCCCTGCATTGAGAACAGATGTCGCACCCGTACGTGTTTGCGATATCTGTAGCAGTAGGGAGAGTCTTGCATGACAGTATGATAACTGAATTTCAATTTCTATGACATGTTAGCAAGTAGCTAAGGATGGGAAGATGCTTCTTTTACCTTCAACACCGCTTTCGCGAAGGTCGATGGACATCGTCTTGACAGAATCGACTAAGATTCCAATGAAATTGAGTCGAACTAGAGAATCAATGATGTATGTTGAGTTTTCAACTCTTCCTAGCTTTACAAGCGATCCCAGGAGGAGGAGGGCTGCAATTCTACATGTTGGTGTTCCTGCATAAGCATCATCACAAACAACATCAACGAATCGCTCCCCAACAGCCTTGACAGTTTGGATGCTATGCCTCTTAAGGATTCCAGTCGCGCCAGTCACATCTGACATGCTTGTCAGATAATGATAGCTGATATTGTAGAAAGTCTCTTTGAGAGATGACTGAGCGCCTAATAAGACGATCGCTCGAAGCGACACCTGAAACAGGTGGAAGAGTCTATCGCTCACTAATTCCCCCATTTGACCCTGTTTGAAGGTGTTGGACTTGAAGTCAAGAGCGAAGATCAGTACTTTGGCGAGTTTTGCCAGTTCTGAGACGGCTAGCACGCTATCCAAATCGCTTTCCAAGATGGGCATGATTGTTTGCAATGATCTCAACACAAAACTGGTCTTAGAAGTATTGTCGAAATCTCCGTTCCCTACCACGACCAAAGTGAGTTGAACCCAGGCACTGAGGACATCGATTCGAGATTTCCGCAGAAGGTTGATCTTGTTATCGACTCCGAAATATTCAATCCACTCTTGGGCCTCAGTGTTGACGTTGGTCATATCCTGTGGGGTTTGGACACGACCCGAGTTCACAAGCTCAGAACGACGAAGTAGAAGTAGCTCTTCGATTTTCTCCAGCTTGTAGGTCGGTGGCAAATCAGAGCCATCATCTTGACATGATTGAAAATCAATTTCACTGAACCAGCCACCTTGCGGTGGGGGAGGCGTGTTGTACTCTGGCTCCATGAAGTCGAATAAATCAAAGATGTTGGCGTGGTCAACTTTCTGGCCGCCCTCGACGCTTGTTGAACCCAAGAATGTCTCCAAGACTCTCTGTTTAAGAGAAGGGGAGTGGAGCTTGGAGATTTGACGTAGTTCGACGGAACAGTATTGTAACAAGAGTGTGCGGCGGTTAAGATACTCACTGAAGCAAGAGGGGGAGGTGTGTATCAAGAATGATGAATCCGCGGTATTCAAACCATCCCAGAGCATGCCTTGTTGAATTGGAATTTCTTTGAGGACCATCAAGAACAGAGCATCATTTGATCGGAGTTCAATCATAACAAGCTCTGAAGACAGAGGCGAAGACCAAAGCTCCCGCAGAACTTGGTGTCCTTTAAGACTCAACGAGACTAGCCACGACGAAACGCCAAACTCGTCACCAAGGGGAGTGTCTAGAGCAAGCGTCATGATGGAATGGAAGAGCGAGATTCCCCGGTCGAATGAGTCTTTACCATCAATAGTTAATGAATCGCGACCGCATTGGAAACCCAGTAACCGGTGAGCAATAGAAGGCCGCAGCGGAGATGCTCTCAAAGAGACAATCAAAAATTCGAGGATCTGTATCTTGATAATATATGCAGATGATTCAGGTCCTTGATTGGGGTCAATATCCATGTTCAGTTCGCGAAGCATAATTTTGGAGATTGTCTCAGCATCTTCATCGAGCGCGGCAAGCGCTTTGTTGCGACCTACACCTCCACCCAACATGGCGCTTGGGGAGGTTGCGAGCTTGGGTGATGCAGATAGGAGCTGAAGTAATTTGAGTGATGCCATGACAAGATCTGGGTGACCAGTACCACAAAGAAGACCAAGATCAGGGATAATAGAGAGGTGGTTCAGTACACCATCCTCAAATGAGGTGAATGCAGCATTGAAGACGGGAGTTCTGCGAGATGTTGACTGTTCTTTGATGACCGGGCGTATTATGTCCAAATATGTGGGTTGAAGTTCGAGAATGCTGGTAATGACATGAATTCCGCGCAATATACATAGAATTAACGGCGAGTCGGGTGCAACTGAAGCAACTTCAGCAGGGTCATGATGGACAGTAGCAAAAAGAGCATTCATGACCTTCTCATCGAACATCCATTCCATGACCCTCGAAAATGGGTGGAGTAGAACATAATCTCGAAGATTTGATGTTGAAATGGCGGCGTCAATACCAACGTTAGAAGTCGTCGCAAAAATGACCAGATTTTCATTGAATGTATCCAGGCATGTTGCGATGAAGTCCAAACATGTCAACTGTAGAAGTCTCACCTTAGTCACATCTCCAAGGTCGGAAGATCGTGCAGCAAAGATTTGGCCGAGTGCGAAGTCAATGTAGGGGTCGATACCAGGCATCCGCGTTGCCCCACCAAGTTGCTCGGGAAATGGTAAGCCATCATGTAGACCTGAATCTTCTTCGTATGGCAAGACTAATGCGTGAAGGAGTTGAATAAAAGAGTTTGGCTCTTCAAATCCAGCTGCTAGTCCGCCAAGTATTGCTTGCATAGAAGAATGCGATGTTGACACAGGTGTGGTCTTCGACATGCTTGATCCCGATGAGTAGCCGCCGGATACCCAAAAATCAAGTGTTGTCCATAGATACTCGCAAGCTTCTTTAGTTTTGTGGCTCAAGAGAGATCTTAGAGTGGTAAACGCACAAGCTCGGAGTCTGGGCTCAATAGCACTGCTTGCTAGCTGGAACAACAAATCGACTATGTGAAAGTTGGGGTGATTAGATAAATATTGCCTTGCGACTCCACTTTCAGTGCACAAACGGGTGATTAGTCGAAGATAGCACTCCAACATCAGGAAGGATTCTGGCTCTGCTTCAGCTAGGTCGCTGTGGGGTTTACCAGCACGATATGCCTGAGGTTGTGGCAACGATGGTCGGTCTCGGATCTTCGAGGAAAAGAAGGCCAACTCTTTGAATATTTGAGTCCACGTAAGAGAGTGCGTTCTTCTCATCTTGCCCGAAGATTGTGACCCTTCATCCAGTAAAAACTCGTGGGCCGAGGTGGCATTTTCCTCACCTTCAGAAAGGGCCTGGAGCATCTCACAGAAGGCACTCACTAATGGTGTTGATGCGCGTCTTGATGCCCAGTGCATGAATCCGTTCAAAGCCGAGTCAGGGGAGTCCCAAAATCCTTCTTGAGATGCCTTTGGTCGGTTTTCGAACACATAAGAGATGATGACTACAAATCTTTCCAGATCCAAATCATGTTCATGTTCTTTACTGAGTTGGCGTTGTTGGTCTTCATCCACTCGGAGCTTTCGCAGTACATCGGGGAGATTTGTTATGAAAGATTCGACGAAGGTCTCTAGTTGTTCCATCAACAATTCTTGAATCTGGTCAGCAAATGAGATGGAATCGCCAAGGACGACCGGAGCCTTTCGTTGCAGCCACTGTCGAAGGCCATGTCGCGCAGGATCATGCCATTCTGCGGACTTGACATCTGCTGAAAGAGACAAGATGAAGTCGAATGCACCGTCTTTGAGAGCTTCCATGAAATGTTGGGATCTTTGCTTTAATTCTGGTGACACACACGAGTCAGCGAATGATTACACACAACTTCAGATAAACCAACATACCGGACTCTAATTGAGCGTCCGAAACCGAACCATCATGTGCTTCTCCAAACCAGCTGCTGTACTCAGCAAGCCACAACGCTCTAACAGCAGCACGCACATATACTAAATGCCATGCGTCCTTATTACTTTGATCCATAATGCTGTCATTGAGAGCTCTCGCATCGGCCAGAGTTCCGCTGCTTCCAATACCGCCAAAACGTGTAATATATGCAGAAGTAGCGGGGATGTAGTGAACTATGTACCGTTAATTATATATCTCCACATGGTGAATTGCTCCGTACCTAGAAGGTTGTCATATTTGTCGGCCTTTCTCAACACAGTCAAAATCGAGCGGAAATCTTCCACGACGGAGTGATTATCCTTCTCGAGGAGGAGCAAAATGATTCCCAGAGATTCGTGTTGCTTGACAAGACTGACTCGTTCGTACTCATACCTCTCCAAGACATCTGGCTGATCTGCCTGTCCTAAAACTGAGGCGCCATTCTTCTTGTCTGCCAGTCTTTGAAGCCAGGCTTTTATATCAGCCATTGCAGAAAGGCATCTCGGAACATAACGTGCACCCCCGTTCTGTGGCCGAATGACCTGTTCAAAGAGAAGGCCCTTGAGTTCGTCTCGGACACTCTCTTCCAGATCAACGTCTGAGGAGAGCTGTAGTAACAAGCGCAAGCAGTCGAGCAAGTATTTTCGTTGTTGATGGAATCGAATTATAGCCTCCGTCAAAACGGGCCTCTCGCTCGCATCGCTATCATGTTGTGCGTCCAAAAATATCTTTGCAGCCTCGATTTCGTCCAAATCCAGATCGTCTGCCAGTTGCAGGGCCCCTTGCTGGAATTCGTTATTAATCGAATATTCAACTCCGACGACAACGAGTTTCCCTGCGAAGTGTCGTTAGTTTACTGCTTGAAGAAACGAAGGTATGCTATAGCTACCAGTTGCTAAGCTCTCTCTGCTTTGGGTATTTCGGGTCTTCTTATCCAACAACGCCTGGAAGTATGCTATATGAGCATCAAGCTCCGCCCCCAATCGATCGAGGTTTGTCAATCGTTTTTCGGAGAGAGCGGACAAGTTCGCGTATAGAGCTTGGAAGCTCTCTAGAGTACCTGGCTCGGCCATGTCAAATTTCGATGCGCCGACAAGCGCAGGCTAACAACGATGGAGAGAGCGGCGTGTCATAGGGTGGCGCGAAATAAGGAGAGCGTACTAGAAGTAAAAGTTCTTTCACTCTAGAGCAGAGGGCGTGGTGTGGTTGTTGATGGTGTTTGTGGAGGTTTTGTCTCAAAATTTGATGTTGACTTCTGGGATGCTTAAGACTTCGCGTCAAGAGCGCGAAATCTGGGGAACCACAGCCTTCTCTCCTAACCCCTCGGATCACCACAATTCACTGCCAACAATTTTCACCGCACCATCGCCGATTGCAGGAGCCTGCTAGAACCCTGAGTCTTATTTGTTTCAGAATCGAAGCATCTGCCAGCTTTTCTACGAGACCATATGGCCATCTAAACCCACAATAGATGACGTTCCGCCTCAGCCTTCTCCTCCCCGAACCGCTCGAGCATGAACAATCACTTTCACTCATCGCAGCCTCCAGCAAACAATTGGGGTCTACCTATACACGATGGGGTTCTCAGATTCCGAAGATGATGTAAATCTGCAAGATACCCGTCGCCCAGAGGTCCGGCTGAACGAGACTCTTGGTAACAGCTTCCCTAAGAGTATTATTACTGTTCTGTAGCTGATTCAATGCTTCGAAGGAAATCTGCAGGCGAAAAATATCAAGGATCGAACTGATGCTATGAAAAGTATGGATACTGGCACGATTTCTCTGCAACTAGACCGGGTAACTAATTGATAATTCGTAGCTCTGAGGGATACCTTTGATCGGCCACAGAGGTATTCCAACCTGTATGTATACAAATTCATTTTGTTATGGGCTGAACTGTGCTAATAAATTTGTACAGAGGAGTTCTCACAGACAAATCCTATCATGATATTTTCGAGAACATTTTCAGAGTGGCAGTAGCCGAAAAGCATGCTCACTTACATGGCGCGAAGTCCGGTCAGAAAACTGCCCTGGCTCGCCTTGTAACCTCTGCAGATACCCTGTCGTCAGTGACTCGCGTTGGAACTGCTAGATTAAAAAAGAAAACCGTGAAGGCTATTTGCCAGCATATAATCCAGATTCTTCCCTCATCTGATGGGGAATACTTTGAGCCCATTGCGCAGTACTATCTCAGAACCCTCAGCATGCTGTTCAAGTTCAAACCTCACGTGGAACAAATGAGAGAAGATCTGTGGCAGTTGGTCATTGAGTTTTGTCTGGATGGTATCGATCGATATTTGGAGGAGAATGACGGAGAGCCTCCAGGCCTGTCCAGAAGCTTCTCTGGTCTTGGATCAGGTTCACTGGCAACTAACACAGGCAACTCGAGCAGGATTGGTTCGGTGACTAGACAGAACTTGGAAGAGCTATTTCAGGTTGTGTTGCACCTTGTGTCTGCTCCCAGTTCTCCCATTCATATCATGTATGGGAGAGTTGCGGACAGCACATTGCGCTTTCTACAATTGCCAAACTCCTCAATGAGTCCAGTACATCAATTGGCATTCTCCGTTTTCAACGCGGTAATGCTATTCACACGCTCAAATTGCATCTCGCTCTCTCTTTCTCTATCACAACAGGCTCTTCCCATTATATCCCGTTTCTGGCAAGGACGAACTGCGGCCAAAGACGAGATGACTATCTCGGTAAGAGATGAAATGATGGCACTCCTAATTCATGTTCACCCGCATTTGGAGAAGAGCATCGTGGATGGGAATGACACAGATCTTTTGACTACGTTGGAAGGGCTAGCAGATGTGTTGAGGGCAGATTATGCCAAGCGCTCGGGTCGCGATCAACTCCATCTAGACGATATCGAAATGATTGACATTGGAGTGAAACTTGTCAATCATCACCCACTCACTCTTGACACTTTCGGTCTTCGACCTTTCGTCCCTCGAGCTGAACGAAATTGGATTCATCTTCTGCTGGTAGGAGTCATCGAACGCCTTTTGCGACTAGGGAAGAAAACTTTACTGAGTGACGACTCCGAGGTCTATGGTGATGGGAGCAAGCCACGCAAGCGCCAGAAGATTTCAGCCGTTTCAGACCGACTTCTTGATCCTCTCGTTAATGAGGAGGAGGATGCAAGACTTGCGGGCTTACATGTTCTGCCTTTTGTGCTCCACAATTGCCAATTAAAGACGGAAGAGCTCTCGGCGCTTGTACGTCAACTTCACATCTGTGTCCAAGACAAGAGAGGATCGATCGCTGCTTGGGCATTACTTGCAATTGCCAGGTGAGCAAAAGCACAATCAAATAGACACCCTGCTAACAAGACCGTCCAGTTGCACATTTCAACAAAATGCTACCAATGTCAGCTCTCGTGATTGGCTTCAATCATGGCAGAATGGTGTACGGGCGCTAACATTCACCGTAACATGTCGCACTGCCAGCGTTCAATTGCATTCAATACTGGCACGAAACCTTGTCCGTTTCCATGATATTGCAGAGGACATAAACGGAATAATCACATCCGTAGATATCAGTGGCCCTGCTCTCCTTTCCGATTCCTCAATGAACTTGATGACCCATTTACTGCATGCCAGAGTGACTGAGGTTCCAGGCTCTAGCTTAAATGCTTCCCAGCATGTCATTCGATGGCTCTTCACGAAATGGACTCCAGGTATGCACTTGTAGTTATTTAAATTTGTCCGGATTTGACTAATGATCTCTAGACACCAAATCTTATGCAATGCACAATTCAATTCACGTAGGCCCACTTTCCTTTACAACTCTTTTGAGAATTTGCCTGGGTCTGCACCGAAGCAAAGCACCTATAAGAATCATCCTCCCTTGCGGAGTACTTGGTCAAGCCTGGCAACACCACCTGGACACTTGGCCAACCATGCGGTACTTGCTTCTATTAGATGAGAAAGAAACCTCATCTGAATCGTCTCCTTGTCCATCTTGCCCAAAGCACGTTGGCCGAAGAAAAAATAGTAGCATAGCCGATAATTCACATTTCCAAACAACCCGAAAGCTGGTCTTAGAGCTACTTGTACCGAAGCTCAATTCGATCCTGGCCGCCTGGCAGAGCAATACCACAGATCATGCTACGCCCATGTCATCATATCTTTTTGGTTGTGCAGTCTCTAGCTGTGTAACTATCTTGCTTTGCATGAAACATTTTGCAGATACGCAAGGCACCCAAGTACACGAGCTAGGCACCGCAATCATCCGATTCTCGAAAGAAATTGTTTCATTCTCGACCGAAACTAAACCTCGGGGTGCCAAGGAGGCGGCTACGGAATTCCAGGCGTCGTTAGAGACAGTACTGCAGGCCATCCAACCTTTCCTTCCTGCGTGTAATGTTGATGAGATTTCTCATTTAGCACTGGAGGCGCCTTATGTACATGGTTTCTTCAATCTCATAGCGAAAAACTGGATCCGTCGTTTAGGAGCCCCGAATCCCGCGCTATCTGCAGGCGATGATTTGATGGATATTGACGACGAATTTACGACACAATCCAGTCAAGTGAGTCTAGAAGAATCGATTGAATCATTCCCTCGATACGAGGCTGGGCTCGGAATGAACTCCGGTGCGTTCCATCTCTCAGTCTCTGGTCGATTAATATTGCTTGCAGAGTTAGACAAGAATCGGGAGCTTTCTGGTGAAGTGCCTTCTGCATTCTACAGCTACCTCATGTCTCTCTCCAAGGAGGATCTTATCTCAAGTAGTCGACTAGTTGTAGACGTCCTGTCCTCAGAGCTCATGACAGACGATTCAGATGCCAGCCGCTTTCTTGAGCATATGTTGGAGTTGCTCGATGAATATTCTTACTCTTTCGACAAGTGCGAAGTATTCATGGCGTTATGCTTGGACATACTCGTAGCTTTAGGGCCGCGATGGTCTAGTAATGTCACTCTGGAGAAATTGAAAGAAAATGCATCAATTTTGTATAACTGGTTCATCAGTAAGGCATTGCCAATTGCATCACCCGAAATTCAGAAACGCGGTGCTCAACTCCTCCTGCTCCTTGTGCGGATAGATCCTGAATATGGTGCAGGCACATCGCTCCTATCGCCTAGGTCTACTCTCTTTGAAATTCTCAAGAAAAAGAACAATTTATCCGTACAATTCTACGTGGCCATTCACTTACCGGATATATTCGAATACTTTCTTTTGGAGAATCATGACAAAGTCTTCGTCGATATTCTAGAGCTTCTTCCTTCCGATCCTGATCTGATGGAAGGTATCTTTTTCCGGATGTTTGCGTTGGCAAAACTGGCTGCACGTTGGTCTAATCTCCTCCGTCGATGTATCTACCATATATTTGAGATACCCGGCAAAATTCCAGGCACCGTAAAGCATGCAAGCAAGTGTCTGAAAGATGTTGCATCTGCCTTGGAGGTGGATGGACCACGCGAGATTTTCGACCTTTTTGCACCTCAGTTACTTTTTACGTGGACGGAAAACGGCCAACTCCAAGACATTCCTTTCGAGATATTCGGCTTTTCTAGCCTTCAGGAACTTGTCTTGGTAGCCCAGGAAGAATTCATGGGATTGATGGCCATGCGTGCAGAGGATGACCGCGTCGAAGAGATTGTTGACATACTTGGTGTCGACCATTCGACTCTGCTTCAGCACTCATTTGCCAAAGTGATGGCGTATTGTATCGCCGAGGATTCAAAAACCACCAAATCAAGCGCTCCCAAGACGCCAACTTTGGAGTCCAAGATTCGGACAAAACTAGGTCAGGACCTGTTCTTTGAGCTCCTCAATCGTCATTTTGTAGAAATTGTGACGTTGCTATTCCATATAATGGATCAAGAAGGTGATGTGGAAAAATACTTTGATCGGTCCAAGGAATTTAAATACGCAAGCCACACATTAGCCATCATCAAGAAACTCAGCTCTTCAAAGACGGCCTTACCTGTGAGTCAGCAGCCGTTCTTCAGCTCCAGGACTTTTCCAGCCCAGATGCTTCTCTTGTGTTCTCGGACGGAACACACTATCGGCAATCTATACACTCAGACTTTGGTGACATACATGGTAAGACAGATTCTCAGCACAATGCATCCCGCGCTAGGATCCTTGCACAGTTGCTCAATTCTACGAAAGCTGCGGATTCTCGTTTCCCTAGCAGGAGAATCTGCTCTTGAGGGTTACCCATTGGAAATGCTTCTCCAAGTGATGCGCGTGTTCCTTGTTGACCCAGAATGCGCCGATGATGCAATTGGACTCGTCAAATACTTGTTGACTCGAGGCGTTCCTCATTTATCGAAGAATCCTTCATTCGTTGCTGGTCTTGGACTTTTATATCTTGGCTCCCTTAAAGTATTCCTTCAATCTAGTCAATCTAGCACTACACAGGAAAGTCAATTCAAAACCACAATGTCAGTGGCACAAAAGTTTTTTGAATGGTTCGGCCAATATCTGAAAGATTATGACTCTCCAGGCATGCGCACTGAATTGAAGGCGAGATTTCAAAACCTACTTCGGGCAGCATACAAGTCTGAACCAGTCGGAAACGCCGACTCAATCTCTGCAGAAAACAACTTGCTTCTTCAGCTGTTAAACGACGGGCAGGATAGGGGAGGCTTGTTAAATCACTCGTCACGAAAGTTAGCTCTGGAGATGTTATGTTCAGATTTTCGCATTCCAAAGTCTTTCCGGCAAGACTTTCTTGGAGCTGATAAGGATTCCATGATTTATGCTGTGGCTGTATGGAAGTCGTGTATAGGCCAAAGCGTCGGA
>JBAMDN010000652.1:0-19127 GCA_037074945.1 Tetracladium marchalianum | reverse complement strand
ATTTCATTACGCGTTATCTGGAGCGTTGGGAAAGAGAACGAAGTTCCAGCAAAAGGACATTTCTCAGTTAGTAGTTTTTGCAAAGAGTAGGGAGGGAGATGTTACGAGCGGAGAGAAGTTGGAGATTAGCGAGAGTAATGGGCCACAGGCACTTGAACTGAACGATGATACTCTGCTGGAAGACATTCAGTTCGCAAAAGATTCGGAAGAGGTCGAAAATTCGACCTTGCCACCGGAATTAGCTGGCATGAAACCAGACGAACAACCACAGTTGAATCCATTAGACCAGATCACCTTGTTGACTGAAGCGACCATTAAGGACAATCTATCTCCACTCGACAAGCTGAATAGCGAAGAGATTCTTCCATTTGCGTTGCGAGTGCTCACAGACAAACCCACGAATTGGCAAATTTACACACAGGCTTTGCTTGTCAGGAGTAGGATTGAATCTCATCGATCTAGGACAATGGAGAGAAGTGTGCTGCAGTTGCAAGTCATCGTGGATCAGATCATAGCCGATACGCGGGAAGAACCGTCTGCCTCCGCAGATGGCGTTCCAGAAATCAGAGTCACACAGTTCCTTCCTCGAGCGAAAAGAGAAGAATCAGCACCTGTTTACGAACGACTCAAATACATCTTCCAACTCAACACCCCTACGAGATGGGAGATCGAGACGGAACTTGCTTATGCATGGTCAAACGCAGGAAGTCTGGTTAGTGCTCTTGAGATTTTCAAGCGTCTCAAGCTGTGGCCAGAGGTTGCGTTATGTTATCATTCCGTCAATCAGGAAGAGAAAGCTCGTCAAATCGTTCGCCGACAACTTTTCTATTCAGCTAAGGGTCCAGAAATGGATGATTACGACATTGATGCCGCCGAAGTGGTGACTGAGAAATGGGATGGAGAGGTACGATCCCCTCCACCACCACACGCTCCAAGGTTGTGGTGTATCCTCGGTGATCTAGATCAGAACCCAGAGTTCTGGGAACTGGCATGGGGGATATCCAAACATCGCTTTGCACGAGCACAACGAACACTAGGAGACTACTACTCTCGCCAAAGCGACCTCGGCAAAGCCCGCGAAGCCTACATGAAAGCAACAGTCGTCAACCGACAAAATAGCGATACCTGGTCTCGTCTCGGTGACATTGATCTCGCAGTGGGCAACTGGGACGGTGCTACCATCGCCTTCCAACAAGCCATCATGATCGATGACACCGACGCCAAAACCTACAGCAATCTCGGCTCTGCCCTGCTCTCTAAACACTCCGAACTCATCCGTCTCCAAAAGGCCGCCTCTCACGATCTCCTCACCACATCCTCTCACAACGATGTCGAAGTCGACATTGAATCTCAAACCCAGACCTCCCCCAACCCAAAAGATATCCTCCGTCAAGCCCTCGCGGCTTTTAAACGCGGCGCATCACTCGCCCACGACAACTGGAAAATATGGGATAATGTCATTACGATCGCCGGACGGATGTCTCCGCCTTCATATCCAGATCTCCTTCTCGCTTTACGAGCCGTCATCCGCATCCGTTCCCCTACTATCGGCGAAGACGCCGTCGATATCGACGTCCTCCGTGGTCTAGTTCTCGAAGTAACATCTCGCGAAAAACCACCCAACACCAACCCCACCGAATCTCAAACCAGTACCGACACAGGAATATACACGCCTCCCCGTGGCTCCCTCGCACGTGCCATGATCGATATGATCGATATCGAAATCGTACCTCTCATCACCAAACGTGCGGATTTATGGGTGTTGGTGGAGAAATTGAAGTTATATAGAGGTGATTATAAAGAGGCGCTTGCGTGTGCGGAGAGGGCGTGGAGGATGTTGATGGTGGGGGAGGGGTGGTTGAGTAGGGAGGGAGAGTGGAAGGAGGTCGTCGAATTGACGGATCATTTGGTCAGTGCGTATGAGAATTTTGGGGAAGGGAGTTGGAGGGGGAAGGCAAGGAGTGCGATTAGGGGGGTCATGGGGAGGGCGAGGGATGTGTGGGAGGGGAGTGAGGGTTGGGAGATGCTGGAGGGGTTGTTGGAGGGGTTAAAGGCGTGAGTTGGAATGGATAGATTGGTGGGCTGGCTATAGATAAAATTAGTACACTTTTTGTTTGACATACTTCAATCCTAAGATTATGCCAACACAAATTGTTAATGTGATTCCATTCTCAAGACAGAGTCAACAGAGAAACGCGGATCAGCAACTCTTTCCCTCTCCCACACACTTCAAAACGTATCGAGAAGCTGTAATCTTCCATCAAAATACCACATAATTCAAGTGCAAGTTGTAGAACATATTTCCTTGTAGCATCTAGGTAGGGACCTACCATTCAAGCCAAAATCATTTCCACCAATGACATCTTGCTCATTACAGTACATTCCATCCCATTTTTCTAGGTACTTCGACGCACTGTATGTCTCACTTTGCGAAGACAACTAAACTCGATTTAGTTCTGATACCCAGAGTTCGCTTCCCAAGATCATAATGCGCGGGATGTGTACGACTCATGTAATTTGGAAAAAGGAAAGAAAATCATGGAAGGAATAAATATTACATTGCACTGGTTGAGTTTTTAGTGTGTGATCTGAAAGTGGACGTAACGTAAGCCTCCAAGCTGCATAGGTATGGCACAGGAAAAGACAGCACATACGGCTGACAAGAACTCAAGCATGCGAGGGAAACAGTTGGAAGTTCGCGATGACAGAGACTTTAATGCACATGAGGATTTCATCTGATTCTTGATATATGAAGAGGGAAGGAAGGAGGTAGTTAGGAGTTATGAACATTCAAAGATGCAATCATAGCCAGCCCAGACCCTCCTCGTCCCAAAATGCAATACAAAACCACCGCCCCCCAAAATGCAAGAATAAATTCTAGATGCCATATGCAAACCAAACAATTCATCCCAAAATTTATCCCAAAGTTCAGGGCAGATATGTTACTGCTCCTTTCCTTTACTCATTTCCTTCCCAAAAATACTATCCACAATCTCTCCTCCTCTGATAGCGAGGATGGAAAGTAACGTATCACTCAACTATGGAGCGTCAGTGATGCGCACCCAATAAAACAAAACTGAAAGACAGACCAAAGAATGAAGGAACGAAAAGAATAAAAGGAGAGAAAGGGACAAAACTCACCCCATGCGTAGCCTCGTTGCAACCCTGCAACCAAACGCCCGCCCTCTCAGAATCAACTTTCTCCTTATCAAACGAAACCCTATAATCTCTTCCCACTTTGAACATTCCTGCCCCATCTACCTCAGATGGAATCGGTAAAAGTTCCTTCGTACCCTCCAACATCTGCTCATGCGCATTCCTCACATACCCCGTGCCTGCAAAGACATAATCAACTTCCACCACCTCTCCTTCCTTCTCATTCCCAAACGTATCACCCAAGTTCAGCAACATCCCGGAACCAGACTTCGCAGGGATAATTGAGTTAACAATTCGATTAGGCAAGATCTGACAACGCCATTGCTTTTCGTCGGGGTTGTCAAAACGTTGTTCGTACATTTTTTCGTAGAGTCGTTCGAGCAGTTCTAGGCGGACCACACCGTAGTTTGTGCTTTTGTCGGAGGAGATGGCTAAGACGCGTTGGGTGGCGGGGAGGGAGTAGATGGTGGATACGTTTGAGGCATTGAAGATTTCGTTTACACTGATTTTAGAGTTGTTAGGAATTTCTAAATTCGAATGAGGAAGGGGAGGATGAAGGGGAGAGAAGAGGAGAAATGGAAAAACTTACAAAGGACTATCATCACTTGGTCGCAAACTCGACCCCTTAACGATCAACTTCACTTCCGCATCCTCCCCGAACCTTTCCCAGAGATCGTTGAATATCTCAACTGCACTTTGTCCTCCACCTACTACTGCGAATTTCAATTTATTTCCCTTCTTCTTCCTTTCCTTTTCGAGTTCTGATTCTTGAATTCTGAGAATGCGATATGCATACTCAGAAGAATGGTAAACATTTTCCACCTCTCTCAGGACAGGAGGAATGACCGGCTTTCCCCCAACAGCAATAACGACATGCTTTGCTCTCCAAGTTAATATTTCTCCCTCACCATCAGCACCATCTCTCCTCCCCACAACATCCCAACTACCCACCTTACCCTTACCTCCCCCATCCTCACCACCAACACCAACCAGACTTTCAACCTGTACCCCAAACTCCACCTCCCCCTTCCTTACAAACCACTCAGCACACCATCTCAAATAATCTTCATACTCCCTTCTCGCCGGCAGAAAAGTCCCCAGATTAATAAAATGATCCAACCTCCCCTGAGCATGAAGATAATTCAAGAACGTGAAACGAGATGTTGGAAGTCGCGGGGTGGCGAGGTCCTTGAGGAATGATATTTGCATTTTAGTCGATGGGAGTTGCATGCCACTGTGCCAGCGGAAGGAGGCTTGGTTGGAGAGATAGAGGACTTTTGGGTGAGATTGGGCTTGGGATTGGGATTGACAACTGGAATTGTATTTATCGTGTAAAGCAATACCGATAGACAGGGAGGCAGGGCCAAAACCGACACAGATTAAATCGTACTCAACATCTTCGGGTGTGCTATCTGATGTTGGTGTTTGAGGTGTAGAGATTGATTTTGCGGCATTGCTATCGGTGTTTGTGTGGATGCTTGAGGTTCGGGAGGGTGAGCGGGTGATGGACGGGGATGAGGACGATGGTGGAATGGAGAGACTTTCGAGTTTTGAGTTGATTTCTGAGATTTGAGGTGCTGGCTCTTTCGTGATCTTCTCTTCGAGAGACGGGCTTGTAGTTGGATTTGGCATTGTTTATTTTTTGTACTTTGATACTTTTGACACTTTGATGGCGAGGTATAATGTGGAAAGTGATATTGAGGCAAGTAACGTGACCTAAACTCAACTCTACAATTTTCTCCTACTTTTGACACCAGAATGAGACAGAGAAGTCAATGATATCCTAAAAAGAGATATAAAGAAGTTGAACGAGGGAAAAAAAGATTCAACTGTCCTGATCACGTTGATCCCTCTCACACATTCAAACATCACAAGCGAAAAGCAAAAGAGAGTAGCAATAAGTAAACCCCCACCGATTCGAAATCCGAAACATCTAATTGGACATGCCTGGGACATATTCGAACGTCGAAGTTGATGACAAGTACTTATATGTAGCATCGCTCATTCGCTGGAATGTGTAATATTTATCCTTGTAGGACTTAAGGCAGAGTGGTGGGGTCATGGGGGATGCATAGACAGACGGATGCTGAGCTTGTGATGATGTTGTGGAAAGAAGACATGTGTGGTTGTGGAGGTGTTTTGAGGCTGGCGTGAGATGGAGAAGTGGTGGAAGAACGTGGAAAACGAGCAGAAATCAAAGTTCTGAGAACTGGCATGTTCAGAAGAGACAGAAAACTCAAACCGACAATAGAGTATGTGCAGAGAAACATGAATATCAAACCCAACAAACACAAACAGATGCAACACCATCCCATCCGAACCTGCGCGAATTGTCAAGCCTCAAAGTCAGGAAGGTCATCATCAACTTTCAGGACCCCCTCATCCTCCACGCGGTCCCAGCCGCCCTGCCAAGAACTACTCACTACGGCGACCCAACGTCCTCTTCACGACTTGCTATTCAGACAATATCCCCATTTAGCCAAATACGCACAGAACCCCCATCTAAAGAGTTCAAAAGAGGCAATAGGATAACGTAAGACTCGACCCTCCCCATTAAAGAGCAGGTGGACACGAGAAACAAACACGCCATGCACAGAACAAATTTTTTGCTGGTTGCATGACGACAACGACTCCTCGACTTGGGCAGGCTGGGTGTGCCAAGTCGGGCTATCTGATCTGATATGCGGAGGTCGAGAAGATAGACCTGCGATGTCGCTATAAAAGTGGAGGAGAGAGGAAGGGGTGAGTGTAGTGATGAATTATGTAATTGGATATATTGCAGTTGTTAAACGAGAAACGGTCTAGAGTTTTTATTCCATCATCTATATTGTAATTTTTCATAGAATTTTCCAGACAAATGAAATCCTCCTCTTGATTTTTAAGGTGCAGAACATAAAACAAACGACACCCTACAAACGAATGGGATGATCCTTTCGAATCTTTCCACCATATCGATAGATGAAGAGTGGTGCCGGGATCAATCCAATAGCGATAAAGCCAAGCGTGCTATTGCCCCAGCCCAAACCCATAGCTTCGTACATTTTAGGACCGGCAAGAGGGAGGAAGGCACCAAAGAGACTTCGAGATACCGTCAAGGCTGCGACAGCCGAGGCGGCGAATTCAGGGAAGGAATCAATGGTGTAGGTTTGAATTGGAATGAAGATGCCCATCATGCCGAAACCGAATGGGATGAGTCCGATGATTGGGACAATCCACTGAAAAGAGTTATTAGTGTTGGTTCTGATCCGTGATTTGTATGGGGGTACTGGAGATGATGACTTACATGAACAGCGTAATAAGCAGTCCATCCATACCAGAAGAAGGTAATAGGCACGAAACAAGCAAAGAAAATACAAGCAGGAAGTCTCATTTCGGGCTCAAAGACTCCATCATTGGCCTTCGTCATTCGCACAACAGTGCTGTCGGAGATCTTTGCAACAGTGGCAAGACCACAGAAGAAACCAATGCCAAGGCCGATATAAGCAAGTCCGCACATCTCGGGTTGCCAATGATATGTTTGAATGAACACCGAGGTGATTGTTGTAAATAGAAGGTACAACAAGCCGTAGACCACGGCCATGTAGAGCGAGAGGAGGAATATGATGGGCGAGAGGAAGAGCATTTTGAGTGGTCGTACCATTCCGGTGAGGAGGACTTGGGTTGGGCTTTTGGGCGGGCCGGTCTCGTAGCAGCTGCGAAGCTCAGGACGATTGAGTTCCAGTTGAAGACCTAGTTGGAATTAGTTCTGCTGAGCTTTGAAAAGAAGGGCAACAATCTTACGCTTGACCTTGCGATGGATCAAAACCCTCGGGTTTGTCTCCGCATTGAAGAACTCAATACAGATAGTAATGCTGGCCGAAGAGATCAAGAGAATCCAATAGATCCACCTCCATCCAATTCTCTGACCAACAAAACCTCCAATAATCGGACCAACCACAGGTCCGAACAGAGGTCCAACACTGAAGAGCGAGGTAGCAAGCCCACGTCGATCTGCGTGGAATAGATCCGCAATAACACCACCACCAGTAGTCAAACATCCCGAACCCCCAATACCCGCCAGGAAGCGAAAGACAATCAACGCATTGATATTGGGAGCGAGAGCACATCCAATCTGCCACAAACAGAAGAAAATATTCGCACCCGTCAAAACATATCGTCGTCCATAAATCTCAGAAAGCGGCGCTAATATCAACGGACCAACCACGTACCCCAGCACGAAAATGCTCACTGTCAACGACGTCAAAATCTCCGAGTGATTGTCAAAGGTTTTATTCATGAAGGTGACGGCAGGCGCAAACATCGACGAGGCGAGTGGTGAGATAAACGTAATGCTCGCCAGTAGCGAGATAAGAAACCATTTTCGTCTTTCGGGGAAATTGAGCGGCATTTCGGGGTCGTCCTGTGATTCCCATCCTACGATTCCATCGTCTAGATTTGATAGCGGGAGAGGCGCGGGCGCAAGACGGGCCTTTTTGCTTTTGCTGGTCAGGTTCGTGGCCATGCGTGAGAGACGACTTCGTGTGCTTGTTCGGGTATTCATTCGTTGGATTTCATCGGTTGATTTTTCGTTTTGTGCTCCTCCCTTTATCGATGCGACTGTCTTTCGTGAGTAGTTAGTATATGTTGGCGCTTAATTGAGTTTATTGAATGGAGGGGTGGAGAGTAACAACGTACATGTGTCCTGGCAAGATCATCCAAGTGCCCTTCGTCCATTTGTTCCACCTCATCGTGTCCGGTATCTGGCTCGCTTAATGTGCGTTCGAGAGTTTTTCTTTCGTGTTCATGGACGGAATGTGTGTGTGTCGAGCCTGTTATGGTTGTCGTACCACTTTCCAGGTCGCGATCCTCCTTGTTATGATTATTTGCGGCAGCCATTGCGGGCAATTGCGTCCTGCCCAGCCAATATGTAGAAGTAATAAATTCTCCTGAGGATGAGTACAAGAAAAGATTTTTCTCTTCCGAGTCCAAAAATAATTAAAGAAATAGGGGCCAGTAACCTCGTCCGTATTCCAGTGTAGGGAACCAACTTAGACAGATCACCTCAGAAGGCAAAGAAGAAAGTGTAAAAGAAAGACAGAACGCAAATCCTGAGCAAGTATGCATCAAGAACCAGAAGAAAGCATCAGGTACCTACCGGCGATCAATATATATGGGAGACATCCCCCTTCATATGTCAGGATCGTCGTCGCCAACCAATCTGGAGAGTTGTGAAAGAGGAAGCTCGGCAATATCTTCGGCGACGCGCTCATAAACTGTTACGAACCGGGAAGGCTGAAGCTTATCTCCATCCTAGAAAGCTTGCACAAATGTGCTTTCGCACCATCTGTTGGTCCTTAAAGTTCTTTGAGGCGGAATTGTGCAAATCATGTATGCTGATATCCTTGCATTACGTTGTATTTGTGTATGGCTTTGATGACTTATGCAAAAAGCTAGGGCGTTTTCGGTAATTAATCATCTCCGAGTCCCCTAAAATCGGAGGATCGGAGCTTGGAGGCTCCTAGCTCCCCGACCTTTGGATGCTGTTGGATGGTTTGTGGTTGGAGGACGCATAAATAACCTTCGCTCCGCCCATGAGTCGTGAGGGCATTGGGATTTTAGTGATGGTTGGGCGTGGATAGGTTTTGTTCCATTCCAATTGTGCTCGTTTTGTGAACAGCAGTCGGCTACGGTTAACCGAGAGAGTCAACTCAAATTCCTCAACAGCAAGAACGATGTCATTTCTATACCATGAAGGATCTATTGCCGTGGCAATGTTACATTATCCATGATCCTTCATAAACTAGATTTCGTTAATGCATCCGTCATTAGTGCTTACATTGACTCGGAACTACTACCAATAACCCATTGTCGCTATGTCAGATCATAAACGAATCATCAACGGTCCAAGCGAGAGCAATTCATTTGTAACTCCTAGATACAGAGGACGGCAAATACGAGATCTCAACCGGCTACTTAAGTTCGAATACTCTCCATCACAACACAATCAATTGTCATCACTGTTGAACCAAACGCAAGAACATTTTGGATATTTTGAACCTTTGGTTGGTCTATTCATACATTCATCTATAGACAAGACGTGCGTTGCACAGCAACTAAAAAAGTATATACATCAGAAATAACAACTTTTGTGTTTCTCAAAAATCAGAATCTACAACTCCTCGCAGTCTTCCTCCTCCTCGACTGGGGTGGTTGGCTCAACTGGAGTAGTTGGCTCCTCAACTGGGGTCGATGGAGCAGAGGTGACGGCTGGGGCAGCAGCAGAGGTGGTAGATGGCTCAGCTGGGGTAGATGGCTCCTCAACTGGGGTGGATGGAGCAGAGGTAACAGCTGGGGCAGCAGCAGAGGTGGAAGATGGTGCAGCGGCAGAGGTGGCGACAGGAGCAGCAGATGAAGTTGGGGCTGGAGCCGGGGCACCACCGGCACCTCCAGCAACGTAGACCTCTGGGCCTGGGATTATGTAGTCATCAATGGTTTGGTAGATGTTGATGAGGATTCCTGGGTCGGTGGCAGAGTAGGCACCTGGGAAGGAGACACCCTCTGGGACGGCAGATCCGGTACCAGCAACGTGGACTTGGTAGCAAGACATGTAGAATTGAGCACCGTTGGCTCCTCCGGCGGCGTGGAGAGCGATTTCTTCAGCACGGATGAGGTAGTCACCGGTGGCGAGGTCGGCTGGGACCTTGAAGTCGAACTTTCCGCAGTTGGCGTTGAGGTTGGTCTCTCCCCAAGTCTTGGTGGCAGCGTCGTATCCATCCTCAGCTACCTTGAACCATTTTCCAGATCCATCGGCAGTTGTGGCATCCTCGACCTTGGACATGTAGACAATGACGGGGCCGTGATGAGCTCCTCCAATGGCCTCTTCGGTGCAAGAACGGCTGTTGTGTTGGTGCATCTCAACAGAGACCTTGCTTCCAGCTAAGTGAACCGGTTAGAATGGATGCTTGGTAGAAAAGGTGGTTTTAAAAACTTACCATCGACAGCGCAGATACCTGGAACACCTTTGGTACCACCGACGTTGCAAGCCATGGCAGCAGAGCTGACATTATCAACTGGGCTGTTGCTTGGTGGCTCACGAACGCAAGTCTTAGCTTGATCGACATCGTCAACCCAAAGCTGTTGGAAGGTGGCGTGACCCAGCACGGACGAGACGGAGGCCAAAAGGCAGAGGGAGGTAGCGAAAGACTTCATTTTGACGGTTTGGGAGTGTGTAGAAAGATCGAACTTTGAATGAGGGTAATTTTTGAGAGATGTGTGATGTTGTTACGACTCCAGGTCTGATGATGAAAAGAATGTAAATTGGTCGAAATGAACAAAAATGAATGAATGCAAAGAACGTGGTGTGTTGAAGAGGAGAAAGAAGGTTTGATAGAGCGAGAGCATTTGAGTTAAATAGATGAGGAGCCTCCATGATCCACGACCCCTTTCACCTGAATTCGGAAGATTCAATACTCCTGCCAACATAAGATCAAAATGAAGAAGTTTCGTGTAAACAAAATGAGTCCCTCGGTTGCTGCCGGCGGCTCTCAGACTGCTGGGATTTTTTTTGGAAGCCAATGAAAACGAAACAGAAACGGATGTCTCGACCACTGACAGCCGTTGAATTGTGAAACAATCCAGGGACCATTGACGCCCAGATGTCGCTTATTGAATTCCAAGAGATCCAGGGACACCATTTCAGGAGTGTGAAACCGCTTGCCAAGCAAACACGATCGTCTGAAGTTTCATCCACAAAAACCCTCGTTCGTCATATTTTGGGATAAATTGGTTAATATCGTATGTCATGGAGATTGTTAGCTCACCAGTTTTCGATAAATGTCAATTCAATGCTTCATAATTAGCAAAGTTCCTGACTACTTGACATTGATGGCATTCGTAAAATAAAAAATCTGCCCCTGCTACTTTCCTTGTCACCAAGATCAATATCATCGGTGATCAAATCTTAGTCCCACTGTTTTTTCAATAGAAGAACCCTAGCGAGCCAAGAAGAGCCGCGGCGTTAGAAGAAACATCTGAAAATGCACAATAACGGGTCCTCGTAAATTATACTTGCAAGCATCACTTTGGAACCTTGGTATTGAAAGGATATTATTACCCCACGAAGTACCCAATTCGAACAGACGTCGGTATCTCTCCTTGCTTCTCGCCAACTTAATGTGCAAAAGAGACAGACGATCATGTCAGTATCATTCCGCGTCTACAATTTAACACAGACAAGAAGTTCCACAGTACCTCCCAACTAATTTTCGATCGTAAGGAGATCAAATTCCCCAAATTTCAACTTCCGATCAGATGAAGATGGCCATCTGACAGCTGAAAAAAGCGTCAGCCGGCTTTTAGTCGATGTCGTACGGCTTCATTTGGGGGAAATATTAGCCCAGGAAACGCCCTATTAGAATTGATGATCGATTCCGAAAGAAGGTTGGAGTATTTTAAGCTTAAATTTAAATGCTGAAGTCAATTGAGTCAACCGATGAAATCAAAGAAAATAGATAAAACCGAACAGAACTTGCATGAGTAGAGCCTGTCTTGCTAGAATTGTGGTGAAGACTTCGAAACTTCGACTGTACGGCACTAAGCATTTAGTCAATTCATGAGAAAGAAGTCAGTTCGAGGTTGTTATTTTGATGCTGCACCGCAACATGAGCTCGTTGTAACTTTCCAAGTTCCCATGGTTGGCGGTGAAGTTCATAAGAAGATCGCTAGTCACATGCCCAAGAAACCTTTAATGAAGAAGCGCCGCTAGCAAGTCTTGCTACACAGAAAGTGTTCAAGCACAGTACTGTAAAGGTCCACTTTGAAATATTGAGCAGACTAGAAAGAAGGAAACAATTCATGAGGAAGAAGAAACAACATTTGTGTGACATCGCTTGTGTCACGTGAGATTCGTCGATTTATGTCATCCAGCTGGCTCAAACCAGTCGTTATAATGAAGATGTAATAATCATGGGTTTTTTCACATCTTATTTGTATGATTGAAACGTTGCACAACAAATTCTTGTCTTCTCAAAATCGACGGAATCTTACTTGTGCGTGTATTCTTCGCCTGATCAAGATGGTGTGTACAGAACATTTATGAAGCGATTTGATAGTCACCGCACGCCGTTGTCGGCGTGTCGGGAAACTAACACCTCTCCATGTTATTTAATCTGATGATCTGATTAGATTAGGCTGGCAAACAATCGACTTTGCAGGCGGGAACTGTCGCATTGCAGCAGTCATGCATTATCAGGATGCCCTTGTACAACGCTGATGCTGTAATAGGCACTGTGGATTGTGGGGTATGATACCACAGATGTACTGTACCATTTGCAAGAGAAAGAGCAAGATTCTTTCTGGACTCTTTCCAGGTGGGTATATTGATAGTTCTATAATAAGCGCGGTGGGCGGCAAGGAGAGTTCTTGTGTTCACGAGATTATTCCGAGTTGGAACGGGCCGTCATTCCCTGGTCGAAGTTATGTCCGGATTCCACCAGTTGGCCACCGTAATGATGATGCATTAGTCCTCCCGAATTCGAAAGTCTCCCTTCGGACTTTCTCTGAACAAAAGAAAAACAACAGCAAAACAGGGCTAACGTACTTTATTCTTGTTTCTTCTTCCATTACCCACTTGCTTCAATATCCTGACTCATTCGAATTAGAAGGTCTCTCATTCGCTAGCTTTATTTATATTCACTGCAACTGAAGACTAAAATAACATCATCCAATGTCTACATACAGTTGACCATCCATTGTGGAGTCGTCATGGACCATTCATGGCCGATGCCCAGCCTACCAATGGCAGATGGGGCAAGAACATACCAACGACAAGCTTCATCACCAGTCAACTACGGGAAGGTGAATGCGGGCCCACTAGACGAAGTGAGCGACGGGATTTTTTGTGAAGATATCAAGACCCGTACGACCGTCAAGTACTACTCGTATACTTGAGTACTCAGCTATTGTTCTTCACAACTTAAGATCAGCTTTCTAATCAGAAAGAAATTTACCACCGAATCGTGACAAGTCTCAGCACCAGAGATACCAGAAGTCTTCGTTCACCCCCATTATTGAAGTCTACAACGATAGACTTCCACGAATTTGAATTCCGGGAATCCCCTACCACTGAGATGTTCCAGGTCTCTCAATAAATACATCTCTCCAGCTACATACTCCGACGGCGTTCAATTGCCAACAATAATGACACCAAAGTCTATTCTCAACCACCCACCGAAAACTCTTCCAGGACCACATCTGTTACTCGACTTAATAAATTGGACGACTAATGACAATGTTTGCGCGATCGACTTCACTAGCGATGAGAGCAGAGTTCATTATAGCTATGCGGAAGTCAAAGCATGTGCTCACGCCTTGGCTTGTCGAATCCAAAATGTTTTGATCCAATCCTCCGATCAACGGAACCAAGCGCAACATCAACCTGTCATACCTCTCCTACTTCCCCAATGCCCTGGGTTATATATCTCTCAGATAGCAACTCTCGAATCAGGAGGAGCTTTTTGCCCAATCAATCTCGATGCTCCTCAAGAACGGATCAAGTTCGTGGTAGGGGATGTCTCAGCCAAAATCATAATTACCACCGCTGAATTCAAGAATGTGGCCACCTGGGAGGATGGACCTCAAGTTCTCATAGTGGACGAAGTTCCCGTAACAACTGAAATCACTGTTTCTCGAGAGCGCACAGGCTACGATGCGAAGCCTTCGGATCTTGCATATGTTATGTATACATCTGGATCAAGCGGGAAACCAAAAGGAGTAACCGTCAGCCATGTGGCAGTCACTCAATCTCTTTTGGCTCACCAACGATACATCCCTCAATTCAAGCGATTTCTTCAGTTCGCAGCACCTTCATTTGACGTTTCTGTCTTTGAAATATTCTTCCCCTTGATCAGAGGATCTACTCTGGTTGGTTGCAAGCGAACCCAACTTCTGAATGATCTTCCGGGCATGATCAAAGCCCTGGAAATTGATGCTGCAGAACTCACGCCGACAGTGGCAGGATCTTTATTACAGAAGAGAGCCAACGCACCATGTCTGAAAATTCTTCTGACGATAGGTGAAATGCTCACGAGGCCCATAGTCGAAGAGTTTGGCGGCTCGGAGACACAAGCAAGCATGCTTTATGGAATGTATGGGCCAACCGAGGCTGCGATCCACTGCAATATCAACCCAGCGATGGCATCAGACGCCAAACCTGGAAATGTCGGGATCCCACTCGATACCGTTTCCAACTTTGTCGCAAGTCCTGCCAAAAGTGTCGATGATGCAAAAAACCTCGACTTCCTCCCTATTGGCGAACTTGGCGAGCTCGTCCTTAGTGGACCACAATTAGCTGGTGGTTATCTCAACCGAGAAGAACAGAATAAGGCCGCGTTTGTTCAATTCGAAGGCGAATTCTATTATAGAACTGGAGACAAAGCACGTATGTTGGCAGACGGCACAGTTGAAATTCATGGTCGAATAAGTGCAGGCCAGGTGAAGCTTCGCGGGCAACGGGTGGAGCTTGGCGAGATTGAGGAAGCAGTTTTCAAACATCCTGGGATCACCACAGTGGTAGCAACTGTAGTGGGAAGCGTACTGGTAGTATTTGCGCTTACTGGACATGAGAGCGTTTTGTCGGAGGATATCATCGATACCTGTTCGAAATGGCTTCCCAAATTCATGGTGCCAAGCGAAATTGTTCTTCCAAAGGAGTTCCCTTATCTACCCTCTGGAAAGGTCGACAAGAGAAAACTCGAATCCGACTATAAATCACAGCGAGACGCAGACGAGAATGAATCCTTCAGCTTGATGACTGAGATGGAGCAGACGTTGAAGAACGTTCTTCAGGAATTCTTAGGACCATTTCCAAGTAACACCAGGCTTGGCGCAGCAGGCCTCGATTCGCTCCAAGCTATTCGAGTGTCTTCCAAACTTCGTACATTAGGCTTTGATTTGCCAACTTTGAAGGTATTGCAAGCAGATAGCCTGCAGTCTTTGGCTCGATCTTGCGAAGAGTCGAAAGCTGGAAGAAGCAAGCCGCTAAACCAAGATATCTCTCTACCGAGCAGCAATATCACCGAGCCCAGAAGGTCCGAAAACATTGAGGCCACTCTGTACTGCACGCCCCTTCAATCCGCCATGCTCTCAGAGACATTAGCAGATAAGAAGGCGTATCAAAACTGGGTCGAGCTAGAATTTCCAGCTATTGCCGATCCCAAACGTATTCTGACTGCCTTCCAAGCATTAACAGCAAACAATCCTATTTTGCGAACAGGGTTTACTGAGGCTCAAGACGTCCATGTCTTTACCCAAACAGTTTGGAAACGCTTTCCAGACTCAAGGATTGAGCAAGTCCAAGATTTCGATTACGCCATTGATGACAACGAGGATTTACAACATCCGATCCGAGTACAGATTCTATCGAAACCTGCTGGCTGCCGTCTACTTCTACATATTCACCATGCGCTTTATGATGCATGGAGTCTCGAACTTCTGCTTGACGATTTTGACACTCTATTGATGTCCAATGAACCATCTTCTCGTCCACCATTCACAAACCTCATTTCGGCGTATGAAAGCGGGGCTCTACTTCCAAATGACCATTCGGCACATGAATACTGGAGAGATCATCTTGCACATTTAGATATTAGGGGAATGCCGAATTTTCACAGTGAAAAAAGACCTCAGCCACAATTATCAGTTGCGCGACTGCAGACTTCTCTTTCAACAGCATCAGTGGAATGGAAGGCCAAGCAACTTTCGACAAGCGCGCAGTCATTATTCCAAGCCGCTTATTCGCTCATTTTGGCTTCTTATGTTGGATCATCCGACATTTGCTTTGGTGCCGTTTTCTCTGGTCGGACCCTTCCTGTTTCTGGAATCGAAGACATGGCTGGTCCTTGTCTTGCGACATTACCCATCAGAATAGACCTCAGTATTTCATCGAATCTAGAAGATCTTGTTCGAGACATCAATACGACCAATAGAAAACACCTAGAGTTCAGCGCTCTTCCTCTTCGAGATATCAAATTGGCAGTTGGAGTCAATCCTCGTCAACAACTCTTCGACACCCTTCTCATTTGGCAACAGACTCTACATAGCTATGAACACCGGCGAAAACACGTTTCTTTGGTTGACACTGTCGATAATTTAGAGTTCAATCTGACTCTCGAAGTTTTTCCTGGAAATGGGAATATTGACCTCAAAGCGAATTATCAGTCTTCAGTGTTCCCTCCGTCACAAATACAGACTCTGTTGACCCAGATAGAATTTGTGGTCAAGTCAATCTTGGATGATGGATCGATCCTCTTGAGTACAGTCTTTGAAGGTCTTCCAGATGATGCTCTTTCGATTGAAAATGAAAATCCAGACACGGAACTTGGACAAGGCACACTCTCATCCCCGGTGGAGGAAGTAGCTGTCAACGATCCAGGAAGGCCAGCAATCGAATTTGCAAATTCAATCGGTCCCAAGCAACTCAACTCCCAGAAAATGTCGTACGGAGAATTGAATGCGCGTGCCAACCAGATGGGCAACTACCTCATTGATGAAGGCGTTGTACCTGATGAGCTTGTTTGTATTTGTATGGAGAAATGTGTTGACCTGTATGTCTCGATTTTGGCTGTCGCAAAGACTGGTGCAGGCTACCTTCCCATCACCCCCGACACACCGCCTGAACGACTTCGTCATATCCTCAGAGAGGCAAATGTAAAAACTGTCCTGACACAATCATCGTCTTACTATAATTCCGCATCATTCCCCAACATCAATGTATTACAACTCGACACAATAGATTTTGCCAAAATCTCTATTGAGAATATTCCGCTGAAGTTTTCGCCGAAGGATGTCTCATACTGTGTGTTCACTTCCGGCAGCACTGTAAGTCTATTCTAACTTTTTATCTTTTCGAGTAGAAGAGTCTTCTCAGAATGTTTTTAGCAGTGACCGCATTGATACATATCTATCATTGCATTCTACTAACGTTGGATAGGGCACACCCAAAGGAGTTCTTGTGACTCAAGGTAATCTTCTCAGCAATCTCGAGGTGCTGGAAGAAAACTACCCGACATCACCAAATACGCGACTTCTTCAGTCCTGTTCCCAAGCTTTTGATGTATCGGTATTCGAGATATTTTTCACTTGGAGAATCGGAGGATGCATTTGCTCCGCAACCAAGGATGTGCTGTTTCGCGATATCGAGGAAGCCATCAGAATATTGGATGTCACACATCTTAGCTTAACACCAACTGTTGCAGCTTTGATCAAACCCGCAAATGTGCCAAAGGTGGAATTCCTTGTCACGGCAGGCGAGGCTGTTACACAAAAGGTTTTCAACTCCTGGACAAACAAAGGTCTATATCAAGGCTATGGACCAAGCGAGACCACCAATATCTGCACCGTCAATCCTAAAGTATCCGCTGATGACTCAATCAACAACATCGGTCGCCCTTTCAAGAATACCTCTGCTTTTGTCCTTCAGCCAGGACCAGAGTTCTCTCTTGTGCCACGAGGTGGAGAAGGAGAGTTCTGCTTTGGGGGATCTCAAGTGTTCCGAGGCTACATGGACAAAAGCCAAGAGATCGGCAAAATTATTGAGCATCCTAAGTTTGGCAGATTATATCGAAGTGGAGATTTTGGCCGTCTCATGCCAGATGGTACTTTGGCATTTACTGGGCGCAAGGATGACCAAGTCAAGATTCGTGGACAGCGGGTTGAGCTCGGCGAGATCAACAATGTGATGCTCAAGTCAAATGCGGTTGCTGACTGCATCACCATGGTCATTTCCGATGAAGGCGGCGCACAATCTTTGGTGTGTTTTTGGACCTCAGGAGAGAACTCCACCGGAATTTTTGAGATCTTGCAGCCGACCAATGAAATTAACGCCAGTCTCTTCCGCACTCTGGAGTCGAATTTGCCGGCATACATGTTGCCTTCGGCTCTCATACCCGTTTCCCATTTGCCATCTACACCTCAAGGCAAAGTTGATAAACGACTCCTGGTCAGCAAATATCGGACACTTGATGTTGAATATCTAGGATTGGCTTCTCAATCATTCTTGCAGTTATCAACCCACTCGTGGAATGACTTGGAAGTTCTGATCGCCCAAGTCTGCTCAGAATGCACTGGGATAGCAGTGCGAGAGATTGGCCTAAATACATCTTTCTTCTCTCTCGGCATCGATTCAATTTCTGCCATTTCGCTTGCACGCGAACTTCGAAAGGTCACGGATAGAAAAGTTGAGATCTCGGATGTACTCAAACATTCATCAGTTACGAGACTTGCGGAAAAACTTTCGTCGAGCGAATCGGATCCGACAGTGTCAAATGACGAAGTGAAACGAGATCACCTTGACATCGGACTTGACCAAATATTCTATGACTCTACAATACAGAGATTTCATAATGCTGGGCATGAGGTTGCAAAGATCCTTCCCTGTACTCCTTTACAAGAAGCGATGCTTTCTGCTGCGGAGACTTCGAACCAAAATTTCTATGGCAACGAAGTTATATTTGACATTATTGGCGATGCGTTAAGACTCAAGAAATGCTGGGTGGAAATGGTGAATCGACATGAGATATTACGCACCTGCTTCGTTGGCACCGACTTACCACAGCATCCATATGTACAGATTGTGCTGAGGCATTATGAATTACAATTCGGGGAGTGCAAAAGTTTCGAACCTTTGGGCTTGAAACCTCCCTACCGTATTCAGATGAGAACAATGGGGAACGCAACTAAACTGGTTATTTTAATGCACCATGCTCTCTATGATGCCATGGCATTGGAAGTGTTGTATGCCGAAGTGGAGAAACTCTACCGGGGAGACTCACTCCCCACACCAGTCTACTTCGACCCGTTCTTGAAATACATCAGTACAACCAACACCGCCAAGAGTGATCAGTTCTGGGAAGCCACCATGAAGGACTTTGTACCTGCAAAGATGGAAAATGCATTTCACGGATGTTTCGATAAAAAAGAGAAGTCAGCCCATACTC
>JBAMDN010000651.1:0-37273 GCA_037074945.1 Tetracladium marchalianum | reverse complement strand
TACGCATTGAAGGTTAAACGAGTTCTTGTACTGTAGCACTCTATCGAGATTCGAGTGAGCAAGTGGAAAGAGAGGGTTGGCTGAATCGAGAGTTCGCACTTGAATGAAAAGAAAGATTGTGTGACCGTGTTCGACTTTGAAGGTAGTGATGAGAGGGAGTGTTCGTTGACTTTGGGAGCGATGTTGATATGAAGAACGATATGACGAGTCGATTGTGCTGAAGTAATTTCTCGGGGCGCTAGTGAAAGGATTTTCGCAGGCTCGAGAATTCGCAACTGACTGAAAAAGAAAAGATGATGTTGCCGGGTTCGATATTTGAGTTTCGGATGGGAGATGTTGACTATGCCCGCGATGTTGATATGGAGAAACTATATGAATGATCGAGTGTGCTGAAGTGATGATTCGACGCTAGTATTTTGCGAACGTTGGACTTATTCGCCAATCTTGAGGTTCTCGTAGAGGTGCAAGCCGCATTCATGGTAGCTCGATCCTCCGTTTGGAATCTGATACTTCTTCAAGCCAAAGTTTTCGTCAACTTGACCAGCCTCTTTCTTTTGCTTTACCTCTGCAACCTCATCATCCTCATCAATCTCATCAAGCTCCTTTACCTCCAGCTTAAACATCTCCGCCCTTTTCGACCCTGGTACCTCACCACCTTTTACCTGAGCAACTCCATTCACCTTCTTCACTTTAAAAACCTCAACCTTCTCTTTCTTCTTCTCCTCACCACGATTCTTTACCTCAGCAACCTCCTCAATCTTAATTCCCTCCCCCTTCACCGTTGCCTCCTCAACCCTACTCTTAAAACATGCACATCTAGCCCTCTCATCCAACTCACCAACCCTCGTCAAAACATCCATAGCCATAATACCAGCGCGAATATACGCATCATCAGACGCAAAATCTTCTCTTGGTTTTGCAGCCAATTCAGCAGCACGAGAGGCTGTCCGTGGGCGGATCACGTTGGAGATAAGATCGCGACGAACTTGACGGATTGAATTGCGACGGGCGCGGGCTTCGGGCAGAGATGGGGGAAGAGGGTTTGTGAGGAGGTTGGTGTGGATTGTTGCGCTGATGGGAAGAGTCAGTTGAAGAAACGGGGACGAGAAAAGGATGGTAAGTGGTAGAAGAGGAGAGGAGGGGGTGGTGCGGGAAGGATTAGAAGAGGAGAGGCAGGCAGATTGGGAGGAGGAGAACGGAAGAGGTGACAAACATGGTCTCATCACTTGTGGTTTGGATTGCTGCTTGTACTTCTGACATGGAGCGAGATCGCTTCAAAACAGGCTGGAAGGGGTAGAGCGATGTATTTGCCTATTTTCAAAAATAAAGTAACAGATGTCAGCGTTGATCGTTGCTCTTGATCAAATGCGACAAGAAAAGGAGAAGGAGACTTACGCGGTCACGAGCCATCTTATTTAAGTTCAGTGGTAGTGTCTGAGCGACAGCGTAGGTGTGAAAGTTGAGGAGAGTCAAAGGTAGACGTTCCTCTATCGTGGCAGATTGATGTGTGTCTAAAAATTCCTGTTTGGATTGTCAATGTCCTTGTTGACTTGGAGAACGCGAGAAGAATAAGCGAGGTGCCAAGAACGCGGGCGTTAGGGCGATTGAGGTGAGGTGAAAGTGAATAGACATAGACAGTCTCATGATATTACGTAAGTTTGGTTGAAAGGCCGCAGAGAAAGAAACATAGGTTTTGAACGACGTTCTTGAGGTACTATGGAGATTTGTAAGAGAGGCCGAACAGAAATAGAAGGTGCTTTGAAAAACAGAAAGACAGGGTGATGCAGAAGAAGTTGAGTCCAGGGCAAGTCGACTTAGGCATTGTGAGCCCCAACTCTTGACAGGGGCAAGCAACGCTCATTCAGATAAAATAATGGCAGGATCAATTGATCAACGTCAAGACCCATTTAGTTTCGCAGAAGTCCTTGATGCAATGAATGTGAATCGCGAAGTTTCTTAGTTCCACCATTCGTCTATAATGTCGAGGTGATTGCAGAGAGAGAGGGGGAAGAAAGGGGGATGGGGAGTAAAGACTTTCTAGATAACAGGTCATAGTAACATAATACTCGCTTGTATGAGCAAGGCAAGAACCATCCGATCTCCCTCATTCGCAGATGTTTGCCTGAATTCAGGTTTTCCCCTACTTGATTGCCATGACAAGCGAGTAATTAAAACTGCCTTTGTAGATATACAGAGATGCGTTTCAACTCCCGTTTCAATCTTCTAAGGATTGACAATTATTCCTTCTGGATTGAGAACTTAGACTCCCTTGGTAAAGTTGTAGGTGGGACAAACAGGCTAGATTATGCCCGTTCAAAGAGATCTGACATTTGTGGAGATATCCCATGCGAGAATTTCAAGTAAAGCCACATGCACGCGATCTTTAGGTCTTTGGCGCGTCTTTTCTGTTCTTTCTTCCATGAACCGAGCCATGTCTAGAGCAACAACATCCTCGTAGTCTTCTCACGAAGCCACCAATTAGCATCTAGCCAAATGATATTCCCTCCATTTACGAGCAAGAATAGAGCTGCGCCTGTCCCAAGGTTGACAGGAGCACAAGCATAGAAGCACTTAACTCCCCGCCGCTGTTGTTCCATCCTAATTGCGTGACAAGTGGCAGAAAAAAGAGTTCACAGCAGGACTTTGCTGTGTAATTTGGGTCGAATGAGGCCATCTAATGAAATAGCAATCACACACAAGTCATGTGGTAACAGTACAAGAATCAAACACAAAAGGAGACGTTCATCAATTCACTTGAAAGATGATTGTTTTGGTTCGAGGTTGCGCTCGATCTTCCGACAGTTTTCTAGACCAGCGGCTATTCTTCGGCACAACCCGGACCAACCATCCCGTGGTCCCGACTCCCGTCATTCATCCCAAAATTTATTCTCGCCATCTCAACACCAAGCCCAATAACATCACAGTCACCATCCCCCTTTCAAACCACCGTCCAAAACAATTAATTCCTATCTCCTTACACCCATCTCCAATCTCTCACATACACCCATAGCAACAATGATCTCCAGAACCCTCCTCCGCCAATCGCGCAACTCTCTCCTCCGCTCATCTCCCTCCCTAGCATCACGCGCTCAGCCATCCTTCGTTTCCAGAGCAGTTCTCCAAACACCAGTGCGGCAGAGTACCTTGGGCGCAAGATGGTATTCTAGCGAGCCCGAAGTGAAGAAGGAGGAGGAGAGCAAGGAAGCTGCTCCATCAGCGGAAGATGCGCACAAGGTCGAGATTGAGAAGAAGGATCGTGAGATTATTGACTTGAAGGTTTGTTCTTCCTCCCCATTCCATAGTCGCAATTGCGATTCCCATTCAATTCCTTAAAACATACACAATCTCCTCGGCAACTGTATCTGCGCAAATCATGCAACCTCTGAACCATCTACAAATCCCTCGAGTACAATTCAAACACTGACATACCTTCTCAATAGGACCGCTACGTCCGCTCAGTCGCCGACTTCCGCAACCTCCAAGAACGCACCAAGCGAGACATGGTCGGCGCCCGCGACTTCGCCATCCAAAAATTCGCCAAAGACCTCATCGAGTCCATCGATAACTTCGACCTTGCCCTCACCAACGTCTCACCCACGCTCCTCGCCGACGCCGAGAACAATAAAGACCTCATCGCACTCTACGACGGCCTCAAGATGACTGAGAAAATCCTGATGAACACTCTGGCTAAGCATGGCTTGGAGAGATTCGATCCCAGTGCGGATGGTGGCGTCAAGTTCAATCCTAATGAGCATGAGGCTACGTTTATGACTCCCATGCAGGGGAAGGAGGATGGAAACGTTTTCCATACTCAGAGCAAGGGATTCAAGTTGAATGGAAGAGTGTTGAGAGCTGCTAAGGTTGGAGTTGTGAAGAACTCATAGACGACTAACCGTATCCTCTGTCGTGTCTCATTATGAGTGAGAGCTTACGATAAACAACCGGTGGTAGTAAAGATGTAAGAGAAGAGAAGTGTATATTGTACGATACGAACTGGGTGGACCTGTAAAACCATACTCCTCCTTCCCACCAACGAGCAAGATCTGACTGGTAGGACGAAAGAGAAAAAAGAAGGCGTTTTTATTTTGTTTGATTGACGAGATTGGGAGCAAAAGCCAAGAGGTTGACTTGGATGAGAAGCCCTTTACTTCTGTTCTTTTATCTTATTGGTAGTTGTGGTAGTGGGGTTTTTTTGGTGTTGATGTATAAACAAGATACATACTTGTATTCTGCTCCTCTCTTCACGGTTTGCATGGACAAAAAAATAAAATATGAAATGGCATGGCATGTTTGGCGTCGCCGGCTTGTTGGCAGAGAAAGAAGGCATGGCATGGTATGGCATGATATGGCATGGCAAATTATATAAATATATGATAGAGAAGATAATGATGAGGCGGGGAGGAATGAACCTCTTGATCGAGGAAATACTTTCCATATATCGCTTTTATGTTGACGACGTGCTCTCTATGTCAAAGATGTTAATGCTGATGTTCTGAGTGTAATCCCAGCAAGGTAAAAACCGTTTATTGCCGGAGCCTTTTGGGTCTCAGTTGGATTACGATTAACATCAATTTAGATCCCCATTTAAGCAAGCCAAACCCAATGTTAATGAAAAGGTCATTTCTTCTAATCTAAATCTCATCTACCTGCCTAGCGATTGCAATAATGCTCCACTACACGATTTCCGAAGACACCAGAAATGAGTACGTGCTCAAATCAAACAGCCAACGCAAATGAGACCAATCCACCATATTAAGAATTTTCCGTAAAAATAGCAATCGCAAAGTTACATATCAGCTTCCATGATTGCATAACCCCTAAATCAAATCCTTATGACCGAGAGAAAATAAAAATAAACCACCAGAACGCCAGCCAGCCAAACCGTGTTCTCGCATAACCTCGCTAAATCGCAGGAAGAATGGAATCATCATCCAAAGAAATTTAGGTTGTTTCAAAGAGAAAGTGAAAAAAGAGAGGCTGAACTTTTGTCCAGACTTTTTCTTTTCCAGTTTGCAAATAAAGGAAATCGCTGAAATGATGTATAATTGTTCTGTTATCGTGTGAGCCGCAGATGATCAGGTGAACATTTAGAGGTCTTGACCAAATTCGAGATCGGTAGGATACAGTGACGAAGAGAACGAATGGTGAAACAGTCAATCGCAAGCCCACTGAAGAATGAGATTAGAATATTTGATAGAGAAGAGAAAGAATTTGTCCAAAGGGCAACTTACGCGTAGAAGAACTGGGTGCCAAGATTCAATATGCCTCAAGCTTGGCAAAATGATTCCCAACTCACGGTTGAAATCGAATGGAACATCCGGAAGAGGATTCATGCTGGGATCAAAGTCAAACTCCAACTTGAATTGTCGCTCAAATTCGGGCAAGACCAGATCAACAGGTTCCCAAGTAAACCACTTGTTGTAAAGAGCCGGTGTGGTGAGAATGTTGCGGATCATCCGGAAGGCGAATGCAGTCAAAGGCTTGTAAAGGCCCTCCTCTTCACGGAGAAGTAGAGCTTGAATGACACGAGACAGATAGATCTTTTGTAGATCACCGTTCTCGAAAGCAACTGTCTATTAAAACGACTTAGCGAGGGGGCTCTTAGGAAGGATTTAAGACTTACAAAGATGACATGAGCTTTAGGATTGCCACGTTCGGTTGTTTCAAAGGCTCCCGAGGAGAATATATGGTAAACTCCTGTATACTTCATTGAATCCCAGTAGATGAGACCATCAGGCCATTGAAATTCCCGGTGTTTCTTGAGCCAAGCCTTAGCCAAATTTGGGAATGGACCATAGCGGGCGTACAACGAGAATGCTCTTTGGCGATACTTCTCATTTGTGCCACTAGTCTGATATTCGGGTACGACCGGGTTCGTTTCATATATGTACGGGGATCCAGGAGGGAAGTGGTATGGATAAACTCTGCACGAGGCAGCATAATTGCAGCAACGCTGAGCATGGTCATATGCGTCCACCAGGAGGCAGGCGATAGAGCAGTACTCAACGAAACATTCTGGACCACAACCTGGACAGAATACCAATGGGTCTTGAGTTGTAGGTACAATCTTCTGTTCGCACTGCTTGCAGTTGTAAACCTCACCATCCGGAATTGTCCATGGGGGCCTAGGCGTAAACAGAATGCTTACTGCACCACTCGAACTCGATTGCGAAGGCTGCTGTAAACCAGCAGGGGCTGTATCCATCGGGTAACTGGAACCTTGACTGCCGGCTGATTCGTTTTGAGGCTGCGAAGGAACGCCACGAGTAGAAGATTCGCCGCTATCTGGTCGAGTTTGATCGCCTTCCGCACTAGCGGCATCCTCAAGTACCGTGCTTGCGATTTCAACCAGTGGATTTTGCTCATCCTTTTCTTCAGGTAAAGGGACTCTCAAACTTTGACCTCGTGGTCGGCCAATGAGAAAGTCAGATTTAAAATCACCTTGGCTAGAGTAATAAACGTCTTCGGGAAGTGACACACGACGAGGTCGGCCTATGAAGTCTGCAGGACCAGTAAGGGGGCCAGTCATCCACGAAAATGGATTGTTCATCGCACCACGCTTCAACTCTGTATTGAACTCCACAACAAGTTTAGAAGCATTAGAACCAAGAGGCTCCACAGAAACAACAGCTTGGGAATTTGGGTAATCACAATCTTCAAGCTTCGAAGTCTCGTTACTTGAGTTTTGTTGAATCTCCTCGAAGCTTTCTTGCAACTCAAAGGCATCATTTTGACTTGAATCAAGGTCCCTTGGACCGACAGCCAATTCTAGAGAGACTATGCCTTCCTTTTCTTCAACGGTGTTCTTCACATTGAATTGAGCTTGCTCGGTCAATAAGCCCTGGCCACTAGTTCCTCGGTGCTCTTCTACCTCATCATTGGTATATCCAGGAGCGCTGACACGTTCCATCTTAGGGACTACTAAAGTTATCTGAGGAGCGGACTCAATCTCATCTGCTGAGTCCGTTTGTCCAGCCTTCTGAGAGATTTCTTCTGGGACTGACGTAGCTTCATCCTCGCAGATGGAGACAGATGCTTCAGTCTTGTCGATCTTGGGGAAGTACTTGTTGGAGCTCTTTGAATTTGTAACGATTGAAACTACAGGCACAACCTTGAGGAGTTGCTTCGCTGGAGTAATTGCGTTCGCCTTTTGTGGCATAGCCGGGAACTCGGTCTCATAAGGCTTAGACTCGATGGAAGAAGCTTGCTTATCGCGCTCATGATATGCTTTACTGACTGAGTTATTTGCGTTTCTAGTGACCTCAACACCATGATTAGATGTTTTTTTCTTAGAAAGATCGGGCTTTCCCGTAACGTTCTTGGAGTTGCTGGGTCGGGTTGCTACACGAACGGGGCGGCTAAGGCTCACTTGTTGATGATTGATATTCTACGATGAGAATTAGTGACTGAACTACTATTAATAAGTAACACACATACCTGATGAGTGTGACCTGCCAGTTGATTGGAACCTCTCCGGTGACCAATACCACTACCTTGAGCGACCATAGAGCGTTCACCTGCAATTACTGGCCTATCCTTGCTCGTCTTGGGTTTCACTGTCTGCCATCCCTTGCTTTCGTTGAGCTTTGGATTGGCATTGATGGGCGCGTCTTCGTAATCATCCTCAGTGATCACACCCTTTGATTGAACTGAAGTCTTGTCGGATCCTATGGGCGCATCAAATAATTTCGAAATTGAAATTCCGCGGCTGTTGCTTGAAGGTTCGTATTTCTTGATGCCGTCGTTTTCCGCTGTCTTTTGAGCTAATGGTATCTGAATGGAGTCATTCAAACGGTTGACAGTTTCGTGGTCCTGTACATATTCCCCATCTTGTCGCTCGATTGTCATTTGTGGAGAATCGCCCATTGAACCTCGCTTGAACTTCCACTTTCGTTTCCTAGCTTTCTTACTCAACTCATTCTTGGATAGGTCGGCATCGTGTTCAGCAAGTAATTGCGCGGCGGCAGCTTTGGCAGCCTCCTCTTCAGCTGCTTGTGTCGCAAGTTTCCCATTGGTGATTTCGTTACTGAATAGCCATTCAATTCGATTAACGCCAAATTTATCATCCCTCTCAGCAAGGTACACATCATGGGTTCGTCTATCCTCAGCAATTTCAGCAATTTCATCGGGGCTGAACGCATTGCGAACGTTGAGAATTGTTCGTGCTTTCAATTGGGCCACAGTGCGATACACTCTTGTAAAAAACTATTAAAATGCGTGAGTCATGTTGTGAAGTAATGCTAGGCGAATGGTTGAAAAGATGTTATGGGACAATATTTACGTACCCATTCGGTTTTTTGGACTACAGCTGCTTCCAATTCATTGGCCAGAATACAGTCCTGTAAGAAGATACCCATAGTTTTGTGGGCTGAATCCCTGAATGCGCATATCTCACCATCTATGTTGTTGGACTCATTTTTCGCACACTCAAAGGCGCCTTCAACATACTCAGCCCACGCAGATTTGTGGTTGTATGTAATGGTATGGTTCTGATCGTGTAACATTTCTGCTCCATTCTGAGCGGCTTCGGCGTTATATTCGTCGAATCTCTCATCAATAGGAAGGCCGCGGAAGAACCAATCTGCCAACCTGGACAGGTCTCCAGTCGCTGCATTGTTGGGTCTAGCCATAGTGGTTTCGATCTCCTCTGGGAAGAGTTAGTAAAGATCAGACACCTAGATAAAGCTCTCTCACCTTCGATTTGCCTAGAAGCAGATCTGCTACGTGAGTATATGAGCAGAAAGCTGTAATAATCTGCATACAGTCGCTGGTTGCCTGACATTCGGTATTTAACCAAGACTGGGCTGCCCTCTCTAGCAGAGCGCGCGAACACCCGGGTATCGAATCCCTGGAAATTGTCAGCGATTTTTTTTCATACATTTGGGGAAAACGTACGTCTACCCATTGCACATGATCAGTTGGTCTTCGCTCGCTTCCATCAGAGTTCTCAACGATCTGGTCCCTGAAAGTGGAAACAAGACCAAGGGCTCCTGCATTCTGATATTGTCCGAAGCTTCCGTCTGTGATATCCATGTTGAGCTGTTCTTGCCAGAGAAGCTGCGTGTATTGCTTGACGGTGAGCTTCCTAGTCTTTGGGGGCTCTGTTGTTTCGTCGTCAGTTTTGAATACGGTTTTGAATCGCACGAGTCGGCCATCCGGCTGCAGCAACAATATATTTCGTCGTCGACGAACCGGGGTAGAAACGGAAGAAGATAACGAGAACTCGAGCAGGGAGATCGTACTAGGAGGCTCAAAGATCTGTTTAATTAGATCTAAGATAGCAAGTCTACAATGAGAAATAAAGAGTCAGCATAGCCTGAAAAGACGTTTAGGTGTCCTACCTGTTGTTGATCGCATTCGGTGAGTTATCGGAGTCGAATTCAGCCTTGGATCCCGAACCGGTGACTGGAGATGAATCGTCGTATGAGACACAGGATTCGTCAATTTCGATGCCTCTGGACTTCGAAAGTGTAATACGCTGTTCACTTCGCTTTGAATTCTTGAAGGTGGCACAGCAAAGATTTCCGCTCGTCTCGAGATTTTGCGCAGGCGTAGAGTTGTCAACAAAGTATAGCTTGTCGAAGTTGCTAATGGAGCGGTCGGGACTGCTGGCCGCCTCTGGCAGGTGCCTCGAGCCCTGCGAGAGCTTCTACACGAAGTAAGGTTCTAGTAGTAAAAGAAGAGAGGGAGCATGAAGAAAGCGAAGGGTTGAGAGGGATGGGGTCGTGTAGAGCAGGGCCAAGGTTGCGAGTCGGCTGAGGTCCAAATTCTCGAGCAACTTTCGCAAAGAGGCGACAGACCAACCTTGCGAAAATGGTCATGGCCCACTGACGCGGCTCGGCGCCGAGAATAAAACTTACCTCCATGGTATCGAGAAGCAGCACGATACAGATGGCAGACTGCAAGTAGTCGATGGGTGATGTGGTTGTGGGAAGAGATGGAAAGAGGTAGAGAGGTTTTGGTGTCGTTAGAGATCGAGCCGGCGAGCGTGCAAGGCTGTCAACAAGAAGTCGAGCACGAACCACCAAGCTAGCGCCAAAAACAACAAGGTGAAGTGAACAGTACTGCCAAGGCACGGATTGCTAGAGATGTGTGAAATATTGTTTTACAATTGCAAACGAATTGAAGTGTACGCCTCCACCTCCGTATCTCTCAGTAGTGCTAGACCAAAGACCTGAAGAAGAATTGCAGTCGCAAGGAAGCCACATCAAGAGATCCCTCACAATCTAGTGTGCAGTAAAGGAAAACAGTCTCTGCGTGAATCCATATAATCAAACTGGGACAACGTCTGTGCCAATTCTTGCTTGCCCACTGATAATCAAAGCAAGTAATGTGATCTCCCGTGTGAAGAAGCTCATCAAGTACGAGCCTTGCGGAAAGGAGGGTCTACATATTTTAACAAGACTCAAATAAAAAACCATACTGAAAGAAGGTTGCCTGAATCTCTACGCAGAGGCCCGCGCAGATGCGGCATTGCAATCGCATGATGCGAAGTCTCAGGCTTGCATGGCTCAGGCTGCATATCAGGATGAACACTACCCGTAGAACTTGACCGCTGCTCCAAACGACGTCAACAAAATATGAAACAAATTGCAAGTAGTCTTATTTTGGGATCTCACTTCTGAAACGTGGATTATTTACTGCTATACGCAAGCGAGATACTCTTGTACGGAGAATGGCAAGTGACCAATACACAACTACGAATTGGACCGCTACTGAACTGAACCATTACTATAAAGTTTGTCCACAGCTGGAATCTTCTACCGCTTATTGCGCATCATATATGCTTCAAAATAACGTAACGCAATGTGCTACTTTTTCCATCTGGTTGTCATGTGGTTACAGCCATCAGGACTGTCAAGGAGGCTATGGGGGATGGAGTCCCATCATTGCATGTTACAAGAGGTTTGAACTGTTTGAAATCTACCGACAAATGAAAAGTAAAGAAAAGACCTTGGACTGAAAAGAAAAGGTGGTTTAATGTACAAAAAAACGAAAGGTTGGAGAAACTTGCTTATATTCTCGCATTCTCGTAGTCCATGCAGACCCAATGTTGGAGGCTGCGCCCGTAGATGCCCGTCAGGAAATCATACTCTGATAAAGTTGCCCGACAAGACAAACTTAGAATCATTAGTAGTATGATTCCAGGATTCGTCGTCGTCTTGTATGAAATTTACAAGCGATACGGTATTGTCCCCATATTAGGAAGGCCTCAGACAATGAAGCTACCCTTGATTAATAGATGTTCAAAGACATGAGGACGATAGTCAAGTCGAACAAACAAGAAGTCATTTAGAGGACTACGCAGAGAGTTGTGTGGCAATGTCAAGGAAGGAAAGGCGAAAGAATCAATGGAATGTTGTTGTCTGTCGTCTGTCATGTGTCGTCCTTGCTATTCTCAGAAGCATACTCCACTAGGCCGAATTAGGACTGGAGGGATTTTAAAAGTGGGCCTACAGCTGCAACCCAAATCTTCGACCGACCTAGACAAAAAGACAAAAACGACATTCATTCACAGCTTCTTGCGACACGCGTCTGCGCATTCCGACTTGGTCTGTACCCAGCTGAGTAGATACTGGATCTGCTCAAATAACTCAATCTTGAATATATCCTCGACCTCCTTTTCTCCCTCGTTCAATTGAGCGAGCGAGCGACCACCGCGCACAGGTCAGCCAAAAGCCCTTTTCAAACACAACCTTTGCGCCCAAAGCAGTAGAACAACTTCGCATAAATACATCATGGCTGAACAACCCAGTATCACGTCCATTCTGGCTGCGCTAGGTACGGGCCTTTATTCCTTCCTTTCTAGTCTTTTGCTTTGTCTAATTTGCGTCTTAGCTGCTGCTTCCAATGCCGCCCCCGCCCAGAACCCCCCTCAACCCTCCTACCCACCCCCCGCACAACAACAACAGCCGCAGCAGATGCAATATCCTCCTCCTCCTACCGGATACTCTCTCCCTCAACCAACAAACTCGGGGAGTCTGGATCTAAGTGGTATCAAGCCAGTGAACTCGGGAACCGTCAGCATCGCGGATGCGATTGCGAAGGCAAAGGCAATTGCAGCAGAAAAGGGTATCTCTCCTTATGATCGACCACTTCCTTCTTATCACAACCAAGACCCTCGCGCTGTTGCAGGCCGTCAATATCAAGCCCCCCGATCGCGGTCACGATCCCCTCCTGCTCGACACGAGGGACTCCGTGACAACTTCAACCCTTATCGCGATGAGCGACGCGGTCAAAGACCTCCACCAGCTGGCCGAGACTACCGAGAGCGTTCCTTCTCACCTGGACCACGGGGTAGACCAGCTGGGGCCTTTTCGCCTCAACAAGGTGGCGGCGGATACGGGCAAAGAGATCGCTCACCACCCCGAGGAGGCCAGATGGGAGACGAGACTGAATCAATCCAAATTGAGTCAAACCTGGTTGGCTTAATTATTGGCAAACAAGGCGAGAATCTAAGACGAGTTGAAGCTGAGACTGGAAGCAGGGTTCAATTCATTACTGGCCCAGACGAGACTGGTCCATACCGACAATGCAAGATCACTGGTAGTCGTGCAAGTCGGGCCAAGGCGAAGGCAGAGATTAATCGAATCATTGACGATAGTGGTATGGCAGCTAACGCTAGAGCTGCTGCAGAGCGTCAAATGCGAGATCGTGCTCCTCCAGGCCGATCTTCTTCACATCAACCAGCCTTGAGAGACGGCGAGGATAGCATGCAGATTATGGTTCCTGATCGTACTGTCGGTCTCATCATTGGACGAGGTGGGGAGACCATCCGAGATCTTCAAGAACGAAGTGGCTGTCATGTCAATATTGTCGGAGAGCAAAAAAGTGTGAATGGACTTCGCCCTGTGAACCTCATTGGATCTCGCGAAGCTGCAGCTCATGCAAAGAACCTCATCATGGAGATTGTTGAGAGTGATAGTAAGAGTGCTGCCGCTCCAAAGGAGAGAGGACCAGCTCCTAGAGATTCAGGCAGAGACGGTGGATACGGAGGTGGAGCAGACAAGATTACAGATGTCATCTTCGTACCTTCCGATGCAGTCGGCATGATCATTGGAAAGGGTGGAGAGACCATCAAGGATATGCAAGCCACCACCGGTTGCAAGATAAATGTTTCTCAATCCACTGGTTCAGCAGAGACCGAGCGAGAGATTGGACTTGTTGGTTCTCGTGAGGCTATCGCAGCAGCAAAGCGTGCTATTGAGGATAAGGTCGATGCCGCTGTAGGTCAACCCCCTTTCATCACTCTTTTACTCTTTCTAATCGTATTTTAGCAACAAAAGAGTGCAGGCAGAGACGGCGGTAATCGTGGCCGTGGACCACGAGATGACCATGGCGACCGTTATTCTCAGCAACCGTCGTATGGTCATGGTCAAGGCCACGGTCAAGGAGGTCAACAATCTCAAGCCCAAGGCCAAGCCCCACCGGCTGGAGGCCCAGATCCTTATGCGGCTTATGTATGTGTTTTTGCATCTTTTTCATTCGATCTTGACAATTACTGACAATCTTTAGGGTGGATATGATGCATACGTAGCACTTTGGTATCAGGCGATGGCAGCACAACAAGCTGCAGGTGGTACAGGAGATGCGTCGAAGCCTCCTGGAACGTCGTAGTTTGACGGCATGACTCAACCTTGGATACTCGGCCGCTCTCGTGATTGATGATCTGCATGATGTACTTGATGCTTCGCTTGACCTTGCGCTGAGACCATGATTTGGATTATGTCTTGGCTCAATCTGACATGCCGCCACACCTCGATCTCGACTTCGCTGCACTAGAATCGTTCAACACTTGCCCATATTGCTGGCATGTTGTGGAACCTTGGTCGATCTTCTCGGACCTTCTGAGGTGCCTTACAACAACCATTATGTCTGTCTGCTTCGTGCGTCCTGTTGATCTGACCCTGCTTGACATGTTCTTGCTTTCGGCCTCAGACTTTACATTGAAATGATGGCTTTGAGTCTACCTCAATTGTCAAGTTCCCTACGATAAACACTATCCAGATTGCGTATATCTAAAACGATAGGTTCGCTGGTCACACTGTCCCATGGGTTGTCACTTTTTCTTGCATTGCTGAGAGTTACATGAACGATGCATCGGCGCTACCTTGCTCTCTCGGATGATATCTTTGAACTTGATTCACCCTTCTACTCATATTTCCACCAAAAGCTACCTTGCCTAGCGCGCGCAGGGTCTCATTGCATCGTTTCTGGAGTTGGTGGAGGGCACTTTGGTAAATATGTAAAATTCCTTGATAGTTTGTCTTTCTATACAATAAAACCTTCTAATCTTCTACTTGTTTTATCGTGATTATTATGCAAGTCTGTGACCAATACTACCTACAAAAGAAGACCTCCTTGTATGTGAAAAAGTATCAAAATAGGACGTGGATATAATCACGTGATCTCAGCCTCGTTGGTTCTGAATTTCCGAGCCCTTTTTTTGGAGGGTGCCATTACCTCTTGCGACGAGGCGCATCTTTTCCAGAATTTACGACAAATTGACGCGTTTCCAAGCTCCGTCGCATTCAATAATTGTAAAACGAAGACGTCGATCTCCAAAATCTCGAACTTCTCCTCTAACCTCTCTGCTCAAACGTAAGGATGGTGCAAATCACCGAAGTTAAGGGAAACTCCCGCGACAACCGTACAGCAGCACATACACATATCAAGGGCCTTGGATTACGGACTGATGGCACCGCCGAGAAGGTTGCTGGAGGCTTCGTGGGCCAGGCGAAGGCTCGAGAGGTGAGAAATGAAGTACAGTGGATTGGAACGCAGGAGCTGACAAATTTCCTCCAAGGCCTGTGGTGTCGTTGTAGACCTGATTCGGGCGCAAAAGATGGCTGGCAGAGCCATATTACTGGCAGGAGGTCCTGGGACAGGAAAGACAGCGCTCGCGCTCGCGATCAGTCAAGAACTCGGCACTAAGGTTCCCTTTTGTCCAATTGTTGGAAGTGAGATATACTCGACTGAGGTCAAGAAGACGGAGGCATTGATGGAGAACTTTCGAAGGGCGATTGGATTGAAGGTTCGAGAGACCAAGGAGGTTTACGAGGGAGAGGTTACGGAGTTGACACCAGAGGAGGCAGAGAATCCATTGGGCAGTTACGGCAAGACCATCAGCACGCTGTTGATTGGACTTAAGAGCGCAAAGGGACAGAAGAAGTTGCGACTAGATCCCAGTATTTACGAGGCGATACAGAAGGAGAGAGTCACGGTTGGAGATGTAATCTACATTGAGGCGAACACTGGAGCTTGCAAGCGCGTTGGACGTTCAGATGCGTATGCAACCGAGTTTGATCTGGAAGCGGAAGAGTATGTGCCAATTCCAAAAGGAGATGTACACAAGAAGAAGGAAATTGTTCAAGATGTCACGCTACATGATCTTGATATCGCCAATTCAAGGCCTCAAGGTGGACAAGACATCATGAGCATGATGGGTCAATTGATGAAGCCGAAGGCGACGGAAATCACAGACAAGCTTCGAGGGGAGATCAACAAAGTGGTCAACAAATACATCGATCAGGGTGTTGCAGAGCTTGTTCCAGGTGTTCTGTTCATCGATGAGGTATGTGATGAAGGGCAGGCGATAGGTCATGTGCTAACTATGATTCTAGGTTCACATGCTTGACATTGAATGCTTCACATATCTTAATCGGGCACTTGAATCTACCATCTCGCCAATCGTCATTCTCGCTTCAAACCGGGGTATGGCGACAATTCGCGGCACTGAGGACCTCGTCGCCGCCCACGGAATTCCCACAGATCTCTTGGCCCGACTTTTGATTATTCCTACAAACGCCTACGACCTGGACGAAGTCAAGAGAATCGTGCGCATCCGCGTCACGGTGGAAGGCCTTGCAATCACTGAAGCTGCGTTGGATAAGATCGCAGAACATGGCACTCGCATTAGTTTGAGATATGCGCTACAACTTCTGGCACCTTCAAGCATTCTCGCGCGCGTAAGCGGACGCAATCAGATTGACGTTCAGGATGTGGCCGAGTGTCAGGATTTGTTCATCGATGCTCGGCGCAGTGCAGCTATCGTGAACGGTGAGACGGGTAATGGGTTCATTCACTGAGAGAATTATAAAATGCTGATTGCCGGTTGTCGTATCGTTCTTCAAAAACTGTGGTAGTGTCTCGGGAGGAGTTTGGGAGGGGCGTTCGCCTAGGATTTTGGAATGCAAGGAAAATTCGCGAATTTCAAGACATTCAAACGGACGGTGTCCAGCAATTTTCATGTAGGATTAGAAAACGAAGTTAAGCTAAATCCGGTCATAGCATTTCAGGTATTTTGTGGTAACTACACGACCTGTTTTTTTTTTCAAATGGCCCTTCACCCTTGATGAATAGACAAAGGAAACTTTGGAAAAAGCGCGGCCTTCCCGAGACAAAGGTATCCTGCAATAAAGGCCCAAGTTAGTCCTGATCCCTGGAATATCAGCGGCAAGAACATTGTTTTCTTGTTGTTCAAACAAGGCTTCTGCTCCATGAACAAGATGGACAATCACACTTTCTTGTCCCTCACAATTGTTTCTCTCCCTCTCAAACTTGCCCTTATTTACAATAGATGCCGGCAACTCTTTTCCTTCGAATAGTTTCGTTTGGCAACTTGCCTCCTCCTCCTCCTCCTTCTCCCTCCTCATCATGACCACCTCATTCAGCGCAAGCAGGTCTTCCCTAGATGCCCCCCGGTCACCACACAGCGAATCGACTGATTCCAGTCGATGCAGCTCGCTGAGAGCTTATTACCCAGAGAAAGATCTAGAGCCGATCTCAGTCTCCCCTCGAATGCGTTTGACACGAAAACGAGCGGCTTCGCTGGACGTGGATAGTGCCAATCAGCCGCGGATTGGAGATTTGGCTCTGGACAGCGCAGGCAAAAACATTTCTTCATCCTCGTCTGGCGCCTTCAGAGAACAAGTCTGTCTTTGTCAACCAGATCCCAAAATTCCACGGCCTCGGAATGGTGTGTAATTCTCTCTTTTCTTTCCTTCAATCTTTTATATTTGATTTCCTTTGTTCCCCACACTCTTGACATTGGCCGTCTTTGTTCCCCACAATTTGCAATTGCCCCTTTCAAATCGAGAATCCTTCTTTCACTTTGTGATCTATCGGAAGCAACATTTCAAGCTCACAAAAGCTAATTGCTTCTTTGTAGCTTTTATTCTTTACCGCCAACATATGCAATCTCATGTCGTGGCCGCACATCCAGGACTTGCAAACCCAGAGATATCGAAGATTATTGGCGAACAGTGGAAGAATCAAACTCCTGAGGTCAAAACCACCTGGAAACAACTTGCCGAGGTGTGATAAGCAGGCTAGGAGATACGAGAACTACATTTACTGATATCTTTACTGCTAGGAAGAGAAACAGAGGCATTCTCGACAATACCCAAATTATCGATACCAGCCTCGAAGAGCAGGTAAAGCCAACGGCCTCAATTCTATTTCAGCAATAACGGAAGGCGGTCCCACACGCTGTCCAAAGTGCAACGGTCGCTACATCTCTACAACCAGTACAGCCCTCTCACCATTTACCCCTGGATTTGGGGTTCAGGGTCCCCGTCCTGAAAATTCTTTTACAACGTCTCTAATGCTGGACTCAAAGAGGTCTCGTTATCCACCCCAAATGCAACCTTCACGTATGTCTTCTCCGCACATGTTAATGTCATCACAGCAAAAGCAACAGAGACCAATTCAATACCCGCATTCACAGCATATGCCCACGTATCTTGAGAGAGACGAAGAGATGGAATTGCTAAGTTCAATACCCGAAGGCAAACGAAGACGTTACAATGACGAGCCAATTTACTCAATGTCCTCATCAACACAATACTCGCAACATCAGCACCCATTGGACCGGCAAACAGGACCGCCAATGTCAGCTGGTGGCTATCGTCAACAGCCGCCGCAGCAGCCATCTCCCCTCCCAGGTCCAGGAAACATGATATCCCGATCCATACCAAATACCAGCATGGGACTACCTCTTTCCCAATCTCCTCGTCACCAATATTCTACACGCTCATCAACAAACATCCCCTTCGACGAATCCCTCCGTTTACCTCCTCTTCAAACCCAAATGTCTGTTCCTCAATCATCTACGCCCTCCCGACTCCACGGCATGGATCTTCCTACCCCCAGTACAAACAACATGCGTGAATCCCAAGCAAAAAGCATTGAAGCAATGGTCATGACGATTCCGTACATCAATAAGATAAAAATCCTCCATCGTATCTCTCCTCCCCTAGCGCCGCCAAGCCCGTTAAGTCCTGCACAAGACACCAGAGGTGCTGTGATCGCTATTGAAGGGCACGATCGTGATCTCCTTGCCGAAGTAGGTAGATTCGTAGAAGAGACTTTACGAAGCGATCCCACATACAGCGTAGGAACGTGGGAAACACTTCCCAACCCCAACAGCACACAGCGACAACCACAACTACAAACAGAGGTTCAAATACCAGAACCACGACACTCACTTCGCGACAAAAGTAAAGGAAAATCCCGAGGGTCCGCTATTTCCATCGAACAGCAACTTCAGATCCAAAACAAAAAACCCATCGAAACCGACCCATTCGTGGAATACCTCTCAATAATCACAACCATGCACCGTCATTCCAAAGACATTATAAAACACATCACCAACTTCCCACGTAGCACTTCTTCCCAGCAGTCTCAACAACAAAGACAAATCCCCATCGCCGTTCTCCCCTTTGGCTTCTCCCTCACAATATCTGATACATTCGCACTCAAAATCCCCATAAGTGACTCCTATGCACCAATCGATCACTGGCAATGGATGGCCACCCTATGGCGGGGTATCGTCGGCCCTGATTTAACAGTCTACGTCGTTCGAGTTGGCCGAGAGGAAATGGGGAAGTTTGGTGGTGTGGAGTTGAGAGGTGATGTAGGTGGTATTGTGGTACGGGTTTTGATGGAAGATGAGACCGAGGAAAGTCATCCTACTTTTTGTGGTAATGGCGGTCATGGTGGTGGTGGAATGGATGAGAAAACGAGGAGGAGATTGGGATTTGAGGTTTTGGAGTTTGTAAGGGGTGGCGAGGGATTGGTTGAGGGTGTGAGGATACAGAATTTTGCGAGGAATAAGTTGAAATGATGTGAGTCTTGGAAAACAAGAGTAGTTTGGATAGTGTAGTATTGCTGAGCGTTTGATTTTTGCTGTTGCTGTTGGATTGAGTTAGATTGGATACCATAGCGGAGCGTTTGGGAGGTGACAGTATGTTCTTGTGGAAATATTTTCCATTACTGGGCTGATAGGGAGGGGGAGGGGAAGGGGGAAGATGAGCCTGACTGGGTGTCGAGGTATCTTCAAAATTGTAGCCATTGATAGGATTTATAACTGGATGGAAGAAATGTAGAAATATGTTAGGAGAAAATAAAATCGGATCTTTGTATACCATGTGTTTCAGTGGTCTAATGAGTGATTCTGAAAATACTGGAAACAAACTGTACAAACGCACGGTAAGAAAGCTAATCGATATCATAAGGTTTTAACAAATGAAAAGTATACAGAGAGAAGAAAACTATACAATGTCATAATACATTATTAATCCCCAGAACTCAACGCCAATATCCCCAAAACAAATTAAGTACACAACATTCGCCTTCACTGGCCCTCCTCCAAAACTACTCACTACCGTCACTATATTCGGTTTACTCTTCACCGCGAACGTCAAAGCCCTATTGCCCGGCGATGTGAGAGCTATATTCGTCTTCCCAACTGGATTTTTCCAGCAGCAGTAAGAGAAAGCATAATATTGGGATCTTTGCTTGTGGTTGTAGCCACGACGCTGACAGTCGCTACATACTTTTGATTTTGCTAATTGCACTGGTAATGACGATTGTATCAACCGGTGGCTTTGGTGAAGGAGTTGCGCTGGAAATGATACTGGTGCTGAGTGTTGTTGGACTTGGGGTTGGTGTTGCACTGGGAGGTGATGGTGGCGGACAATTTGTCGCAGCTGGTCTGAACGCTCCGGGCCATGGACTGAGTTAACCTACGAGGTTGTAATCGTAAGTGGATTTGCACTTGGTTTGCCAGGGAAGTAAGAACCAGAGATCCTTTGGCGAGATATGGGATTGTATCGAAAGCGTTGACTGGTTGTGAAGCACCAGTGTCTAAAGGCTCAGGGAAGGTATAGTTGAAGATATGTTGGACTGAATTCACCAGCTGCGATACCTCCAGCTGCCTTCGTGACGCCGCTCTTGAGTCTTAATTCAATAGAACGAGTTGCAGGAGTTAAATCAAACTTTTGAGGTGTGCGAAAAGTAGCACGACCAAGTGGTTGAAATGCGGCGTTGGGTTGTTGAGGTCGTTTAAAGAGCTTTCGGTAGCCATACCTGTGCAAGCGTCGGCTTCGACGGCAAACCAGTCGAGAAGACTACCGCCAACATCGGTAGTGAATGCTACGGCACGGGTCTCGCCGAATTCGACGTTGGCTTGGGTAGCTACGCTGCCGAAGAGGACTTCTTCGCATGTTACGTAGGCGGGTTTGGTGCCGTCTGCTGTGTAGATGCTGAGGTTTGCATTGACGTTGTTGATCCAGAGGGTACCGTCAATCTCAGTACCAGAGACGGTGACATAGTCTCCAACGGTAAGAAGAATCATTTGATTTGGATCCAGGATCGGTACTGCGCTGACTGTCTGACTGTGGATCCTTGAAAGTGCTAAAGCAGATTAAATAAGATACGATCTAAATACATCGGAGAGCCCAGTAAAAACTTACGATGACGTTACAGGAACTCTAGATGCGGTATCAAGTGGTCGATTCCTTTTTGGACATAGAGGATCGTCTGCCGTAACTCGTGGGATACAAAGGACCCGATTATGGAATTCCAAAACGACCAACTGGGTCGTTGAGTACGCAATTGATGTTGCTTGCGCTGATTTTGAAGTGTCCGGCCGTTTTGTCAATTAAGGAGATGAAGCCTTGAAAACTCCGAATGAATTTCAGAGAGATATAAGATAGACTAAGCCTGCGATGTTTTTGCCAGCTGTACAATCATTGCACCTAATTGTCGTTAGACTAGAAGACGCGGGCCAGTTCATGAGATTGAAACTACATGAGCTTTATAATTTCCACCTGCGAGATCTGCAATGCTGCCTGTTGTAAGAGCTCTGGCCACGCAACAGTGATTGCAGGTAGAGTAGCAAGAAGATTTTCGGGAACTGTAATTAATGACCATTCCATCGACAGTGATGCTGCCTCCTGCTAATAGCTACTGCTCAATCTACACTCATGCTACGACGGACTTAGTCAAGATTAAATCTATTGAAGTGACGCTACATACCTACTGATTGTGCCTCGAATATTAAATGGGCTTGAATTATATAGGGCTTATGCAAAAGTAAAGGGAACTAGACAGTAAGTCCCAGAACCAAACATGTGCAGTTAAGCGAAATATTCTGTTTGCTTTTGAGAAATTGTTAATGATACAAGGACAGTATCAATAGCAATGCTAAGGAAATTTCGTCAGTTGCAAATATGGTCATGGTGACTTTATGTTATTTTCAGACATCTCCGTGGCGGGGCACAGATTCGTGTGCTCTGCAGGGTTGCAACCCATCCGAAGACCTGGTTCTCGAGTTCAAGACATTGGATTTGTTGATCGTTCATGATTCTCCCGTTCTCCATCATCAGTTAACCTTATTTTCCACCTGAGAAAATACGAAGATTTGAGGCATCCTCAACAAGAAGCTGAACAGCGGGGGGGGGGGCTGCTGGGCAAGGCTTGCCAGTGCTTGTTCCCTACCAAGAGAATCCCGAAAATGTGGTTGGTCTAGGTATGCGAGAACAGTCGGAATATGTCCTGATCGCTCACCACGAACTAAGTAGTTCGATAAAGGGGTAAAGGACCACACACTTCGTACCTGCCCGCTCATGATGATCGCCTTTGAAAATTCTTTATATTCCTCAATTTCAAAATCATGGTTACGTACTCAAGATTACTATCTCATTTCCTCAATTTTGAAACTCATTGGAAATCCCATAATCTACCGAGTTGTTGTGTTTTGGTCTGATTTGGCCTAACCTTGCTTTGTCATGTGACTGATATATTATAAACACGACATGTTCGCTTAGAAATCATGGCTTGTTCCAGCCTTTGTGCGGTGAAGCAGAGCTGAGCCCTTTCTACTTTCTTTTGACGTGATATCTAAGCCTCAGTGTATCTCCTGATATCTGGTATTGGGTTCCACTGAGATGACGCCGAAGAACGGAATTACAAATATAGCCTCTCGGAAAAGTTTTGACACATTTATAAGCGCTTGGTGACTCCCCGCCTCGGGATTTAGTAAGCGTGCCGAGGTGTTTTAGTACAAAAATGCCTTCTTTGATGATGTTATTGAAAGGTTCCTCCTGAGCTTGGCGAAGTAAATCGTTAACTTCGTTGAGGAGTGGGAGGCGTTTTTCGTTGCGTAGTGCAGAACGTCAGTAGGAGACAAATATTGAAGGGAATGAATCAGGATGAAGAGATCGCTGATAACAGCCTGAAAATCGTGGATATTCGAAATGTATGGTTTCAAGGATGGATTGGTACGAAGGAGGATCCAAACTCGGAGTAGGCCTTCGGCGCAAGACGGACCGGAATTTTGCCAATGATGAGTGTGTCTTCTGCTTAACTGTGAATTGCTTGAATGATATATGGAGTGTAGAGAATACGTGTGAGAGGGCGGTATGAATGGGATTTTGCGAATCAGCAAGGCTATCCACAGAAAAGTCGGCGAGAGGAAGAGTCAGTTTAACGGCTTTGAAATCTTCGAAATATGGCTGTTGGAAGCGTAGCCACCATTTATTGGATATTTCAAGAACAAAGATGATTTCTGGTTCGTTTTCGATTGTGGAGCGAGGCCTTTCAAGAATGGGTGCCTGTGTTGCAGCTGACTTCAATGTATCCATAGATTGTGTATTTGAAGCTACCGAATAAGGTCAATTTTAGAGTGTAGATTTCTGAGTCAAGGTAAGCAAAGTATTCAGAGAAGTAGAAGGTGTCCATTTTGACGGAAACGTGACAGTACCACTCCAATTTTGTTAAGTACGTAGCGTTTAGGCACAAGTACAGAGGAACCCTCTGTAAGCTGCTCTTTTGTCTGTTTCAAGCCAATATTTGACCTCTTGATCGAAGTCTCATTTTGCCCGCTTCGGTTGGCCATCGAGGGTTACCTCGGCGGACTTCGCTGCTACTTCTTCGAGCGTGGGGTTAACGTGTTTCTGTAGCGTTTCTACATAAATCTCAGGCCTAGAGAGACAAACTTTCAAGCGAGATGCATGTAGTGGGCGGGAGGACCCTTTGGCAACAGGTATATGTGGATACGGACCCCTGATGTTACTGCAACTCGTTTCGATGGTGATGAGATGACGATTCCAGCGAAGAGTCAATGCAATCACACCGTAAAGAGACGGAGGCTCATTGATGGTTGGAATTGCTGTATATTCAGTTATGTTACCTGCGGGCGAGTTGGCGTCAGGCGAGCCCATCTAAATACACCTAAAGAGGGGTATCAGCTCGAAGTCACCCATGTAATCGATATGTTTGAGATATGGAGTTGTGATTCCGAAACTAGTAAGGCCGCTAAACAATGCGGGCTGCATGCCAAGCGCCTCCCCTGGTCAATCAGCAACAACATTCAGTTCCGCATCTGATAAATTGCATTGCCTTCAGACGAGTCAATTTTCCTCGACTCTCCGCCTCAACTTCTTTCAACACCACAAAGCCGCTCCTCTCCCGAGCGCAAAGACAATTGAATGCATGCCGCCGCCTTGAACGTTTCTCGTTCGACGGTGCGAAGACCAATTCCTCGTTCCGCCTGTCGAATCATAGGTGGAAGTCGCCATTCCCTCTCAAGAACTAAGTCGCGAAATTTGCAAACAACTTCGGCGCGATGGAACTCTGTGCCTTCTCCAGAGGACAATGGAAGCGAAAGTAATCGAACAGATGGCGTTCAAGTTGAAGACGTGGTGGAGAGGGAGCTCATCAACAGAAAGGCGAGGAGTTTGAGGGGCGAGGTTGCAGGGCGAACAGGGAAAGAGGGACTACAGCCGCAGGAGGGAGTACCGCCCGTGGAGTATCCGAGAGGATACAGTGTCACAGCTGCGTGCTCTGTGTCAGAGGAGGCAAGACGTTACGGGAATTTGGCTGCTATTGCAAGGGAGAGTAGCGAAGGAAGGAGAAGTGGCTGATTCTGCGAAATGCTAGGAAGGCGTTGAGGGAGAACTATGGTACCGGGAACAAAAGAGCCCAGCACAATAGAAAAGGAGGCCCTGTGTCCTGATGGGGAGCCTGCGGCTTGGAAAGTGAGGGATATCGAGGGATCAAAAGAACGCGCCCCTACTTCGATTAAGGACGAGGAAGACAGAGCGGAAGTATTACTGGAGGCTATGGCTGGTGTATTCTATACCATACATGGAGACATGTACAACGAAATTCATTATACGCTTCGAGGAGGATTGAACTTAACACCACCCTACCAGTCGCATGATCAGCCAGTATCAAGGCCGATTACACTATTGCAAACACCTCAAGATGGTGCGATGGATTTCCTGGACAGCGTAGTCGAAACGGTTGCGCAGGACACAAACGCTGATCTTATACGACTTAATGCTCAAGACCTTGCCGAAACTTTGTCAGTATACATTGGGGAGAATGTGGCGTGGCAAGCACCTGAAATACAATTCTCGGCTATGAAACTGCCAGAGCTGCTGGAAAAATCGAAGATTACAGCAGTGGAAAGGATCCAGCTCCATTTGAAGAAGACGCCGAAAATGCAGAGGAGGACGAGGAAGATGCGTCTGGTGCTGGCCAATCTGCGGCGGGTAACTTCCCAACATTTGACTTGACCAATATCCTAAAATCCATTAAATCAAGGGGCAATGTAGTGCCTCGAAAGTCTTCTTCAAACGGAGGCTTACCCGGCATGCAAATTTTTGATCTTTCAAGATCTTTATCTTCGAAGCAGCTCTCTCCTCCTTCTGCAATAGATCACTGGGAAAATCTCAAGATAAATGCTGCTATCGAGAAGTTGATCATGGGTGCCGATGAGAAACGAGCTTCAACAACGAAAACCGATGATGCATCCAACACGAAACCAAGAAATCTTATCATCCAAATACAAGACTATAAGAGGAGATCGAGCGCAACTAGGTCTGGTGCTGAGATACTGAGCAAAAATCCGTTCCATTGTGGATAAGAAATGGCAAGAGGGAAGGCATATTATCTGTGTTGGAACCACAGCCAACAACGAGGTAGTCGACGCCTTAGCGCAACCCGAGATTCAGCAACTTCAATCGGATTCAGAAGGAGAAACCAGAACAATATATGTGCCCACACAACAGGGTGCAGTGGAAAAAAAATTGTTTCTTAAAACTGAAAAGGCTCGGATACAGAACATCAACCTTCGTCAGATCGAAGAGATGGTCATAAGGATGGCAGACGGTGTTCAGAAGAATGAGCTCGAAGCTTTCATTGCTCAGGATTTAAGTGACGGAAACTATACAAAGCTTAAGGAGGAAATCGCAAACTCTTCGGAAGAGCTAAATTCCGTGCTTGACATGAAGCTCGAAGAATCCCAAGATGGGACTACCAATCTTGATCGAGATGGAGATGTGCCAAGGGAAGCACCAAAAGAGGAGTATCTCGCCATGCTGAAGGATGCTGTGTGGACACATGCCCGAGTTCGAAGACTTGTCACTGTGATGCTTGGTCAATCATATCCATTGACCAAAATTGGGGGCCAGGAATTCAACAAGGCAATGGAGATCATCACTCACAGCGACAAAGCCAAAATTGACTATGGAAGTGATATCATCGAAGATCTCAAAGAAGCAGGCGAGAGACGAGCTGAGTTCATGCGTGGAGACAAGGATTCAGCACGGTTTCAAAGATTTGCTAAGATGAGAGAGCTTAACAGGACTTGTACTACCCACGAGAAGAAGCTCCTCAAGGGAATCGTTCTCTCAGATGATATCAAAACTACCTTTGGCGATATCCGAGCACCGCCAGAAACCATCGAGGCTTTAAAGACTTTGACTGGATTGTCTCTATCTCGCCCTGAAGCTTTCTCTTACGGAGTCTTGGCTACCGACAAGATCCCAGGACTTCTTCTTTACGGCCCGCCAGGCACAGGAAAAACCCTCCTCGCCAAAGCCGTAGCAAAAGAGAGCGGGGCGACTGTACTTGAAATATCAGGTGCCGATGTCAATGATAAGTACGTTGGAGAAGGCGAAAAGAACGTCAAAGCCGTCTTCAGCCTAGCAAAGAAACTCTCGCCATGTATCGTATTCATCGATGAAGCAGATGCCATCTTCGCGACCCGAGGAGGAGGTAAACAGCGTTCCTCCATCGAGAACTTATCAATCAATTCCTCCGCGAATGGGATGGAATGAAAGATATGTCTACCTTCATCATGATCGCTACCAACCGCCCATTCGATCTCGATGATGCCGTTCTACGTCGCTTACCGAGAAAACTTTTGGTTGATCTTCCGCTCGAGAAAGATAGAGAAGCTATCCTCTCTATTCATCTCAAAGATGAGATTCTCGACCCTTCAGTCTCCATAAGCCAACTCGCGAAAGACACCCCTTTCTACTCTGGTTCCGATCTCAAGAACGTTGCGGTAGCAGCAGCTCTTGCTTGTATCCGCGATGAAAATGCTGTAGCGGCCAAACACACCGGTGAAGAACCCTACGTATACCCTGCGAAGCGAACATTGAAGAAAGAACATTTCATAAAAGCATTGGAGGAAATTCGCGCCAGTGTGTCCGAAGACATGGGTACATTGGGACAGATTAGGAAGTTTGATGAGAGATATGGTGATCGCAAGGGCAGGAGGAAGAAAACCGCTAGTCTGGGATTCGGAGGTACCACGATTGTGGAGAAGGATTCGGAAGCTGCGAGGGTGAGGACGTTGACTATTTAATGATGAAGAAAGAGAAAAGAAATAGGGTAAACTGGCTGTATTTTAAGTGCTATGGCTGCTCGATCTTCTGTAGGATGTTTTATAGATTGTAGGATTTAGAATGTAAGATTACTTGTAGAGGTGGACACTTGATTCCGTTCCGGTCGTGATGCCAGTTGACAATCTTTGACAGATGAACAAATCTCATAAACCGGCATCACGACCGGAACGGAATCAAGTGTCCACCTCTACAAGTAATCTTACATTCTAAATCCTACAATCTATAAAACATCCTACAGAAGATCGAGCAGCCATAGCACTTAAAATACAGCCAGTTTACCCTATTTCTTTTCTCTTTCTTCATCATTAAATAGTCAACGTCCTCACCCTCGCAGCTTCCGAATCCTTCTCCACAATCGTGGTACCTCCGAATCCCAGACTAGCGGTTTTCTTCCTCCTGCCCTTGCGATCACCATATCTCTCATCAAACTTCCTAATCTGTCCCAATGTACCCATGTCTTCGGACACACTGGCGCTAATTTCCTCCAATGCTTTTATGAAATGTTCTTTCTTCAATGTTCGCTTCGCAGGGTATACGTAGGGTTCTTCACCGGTGTGTTTGGCCGCTACAGCATTTTCATCGCGGATACAAGCAAGAGCTGCTGCTACCGCAACGTTCTTGAGATCGGAACCAGAGTAGAAAGGGGTGTCTTTCGCGAGTTGGCTTATGGAGACTGAAGGGTCGAGAATCTCATCTTTGAGATGAATAGAGAGGATAGCTTCTCTATCTTTCTCGAGCGGAAGATCAACCAAAAGTTTTCTCGGTAAGCGACGTAGAACGGCATCATCGAGATCGAATGGGCGGTTGGTAGCGATCATGATGAAGGTAGACATATCTTTCATTCCATCCCATTCGCGGAGGAATTGATTGATAAGTTCTCGATGGGAGGAACGCTGTTTACCTCCTCCTCGGGTCGCGAAGATGGCATCTGCTTCATCGATGAATACGATACATGGCGAGAGTTTCTTTGCTAGGCTGAAGACGGCTTTGACGTTCTTTTCGCCTTCTCCAACGTACTTATCATTGACATCGGCACCTGATATTTCAAGTACAGTCGCCCCGCTCTCTTTTGCTACGGCTTTGGCGAGGAGGGTTTTTCCTGTGCCTGGCGGGCCGTAAAGAAGAAGTCCTGGGATCTTGTCGGTAGCCAAGACTCCGTAAGAGAAAGCTTCAGGGCGAGATAGAGACAATCCAGTCAAAGTCTTTAAAGCCTCGATGGTTTCTGGCGGTGCTCGGATATCGCCAAAGGTAGTTTTGATATCATCTGAGAGAACGATTCCCTTGAGGAGCTTCTTCTCGTGGGTAGTACAAGTCCTGTTAAGCTCTCTCATCTTAGCAAATCTTTGAAACCGTGCTGAATCCTTGTCTCCACGCATGAACTCAGCTCGTCTCTCGCCTGCTTCTTTGAGATCTTCGATGATATCACTTCCATAGTCAATTTTGGCTTTGTCGCTGTGAGTGATGATCTCCATTGCCTTGTTGAATTCCTGGCCCCCAATTTTGGTCAATGGATATGATTGACCAAGCATCACAGTGACAAGTCTTCGAACTCGGGCATGTGTCCACACAGCATCCTTCAGCATGGCGAGATACTCCTCTTTTGGTGCTTCCCTTGGCACATCTCCATCTCGATCAAGATTGGTAGTCCCATCTTGGGATTCTTCGAGCTTCATGTCAAGCACGGAATTTAGCTCTTCCGAAGAGTTTGCGATTTCCTCCTTAAGCTTTGTATAGTTTCCGTCACTTAAATCCTGAGCAATGAAAGCTTCGAGCTCATTCTTCTGAACACCGTCTGCCATCCTTATGACCATCTCTTCGATCTGACGAAGGTTGATGTTCTGTATCCGAGCCTTTTCAGTTTTAAGAAACAATTTTTTTTCCACTGCACCCTGTTGTGTGGGCACATATATTGTTCTGGTTTCTCCTTCTGAATCCGATTGAAGTTGCTGAATCTCGGGTTGCGCTAAGGCGTCGACTACCTCGTTGTTGGCTGTGGTTCCAACACAGATAATATGCCTTCCCTCTTGCCATTTCTTATCCACAATGGAACGGATTTTTGTCAGTATCTCAGCACCAGACCTAGTTGCGCTGATCTCCTTATAGTCTTGTATTTGGATGATAAGATTTCTTGGTTTCGTGTTGGATGCATCATCGGTTTTCGTTGTTGAAGCTCGTTTCTCATCGGCACCCATGATCAACTTCTCGATAGCAGCATTTATCTTGAGATTTTCCCAGTGATCTATTGCAGAAGGAGGAGAGAGCTGCTTCGAAGATAAAGATCTTGAAAGATCAAAAATTTGCATGCCGGGTAAGCCTCCGTTTGAAGAAGACTTTCGAGGCACTACATTGCCCCTTGATTTAATGGATTTTAGGATATTGGTCAAGTCAAATGTTGGGAAGTTACCCGCCGCAGATTGGCCAGCACCAGACGCATCTTCCTCGTCCTCCTCTGCATTTTCGGCGTCTTCTTCAAATGGAGCTGGATCCTTTCCACTGCTGTAATCTTCGATTTTTCCAGCAGCTCTGGCAGTTTCATAGCCGAGAATTGATATTTCAGGTGCTTGCCACGCCACATTCTCCCCAATGTATACTGACAAAGTTTCGGCAAGGTCTTGAGCATTAAGTCGTATAAGATCAGCGTTTGTGTCCTGCGCAACCGTTTCGACTACGCTGTCCAGGAAATCCATCGCACCATCTTGAGGTGTTTGCAATAGTGTAATCGGCCTTGATACTGGCTGATCATGCGACTGGTAGGGTGGTGTTAAGTTCAATCCTCCTCGAAGCGTATAATGAATTTCGTTGTAGACGTCCTCATGTATGGTATAGAATACACCAGCCATAGCCTCCAGTAATACTTCCGCTCTGTCTTCCTCGTCCTTAATCGAAGTAGGGGCGCGTTCTTTCGATCCCTCGATATCCCTCACTTTCCAAGCCGCAGGCTCCCCATCATACAGTATAAACTTCTTCTCGATTGTGCTGGGCTCTTTCTGTTCCCGTAATGACAGCTTCTCCCTCAACGCCTTCCTAGCATTTCGCAGAATCAGCCACTTCTCCTTCTTCCCTTCGCTACTCTCCCTCGCAATAGCAGCCAAATTCCCGTAACGTCTTGCCTCCTCTACACAGAGCACGCAGCGTGACATGTATCCTCTCGGATACTCCACGGGCGGTACTCCCTCCTGCGGCTGTAGTCCTCTTTCCCTGTTCGCCCTAAACCTCGCCCTCAAACTCCTCGCCTTTCTGTTGATGAGCTCCCTCTCCACCACGTCTTCAACTTGAACGCCATCTTTCGTACTTTCGCTTCCATTGTCCTCTGGAGAAGGCACAGAGTTCCATCGCGCCGAAGTTGTTTGCAAATTTCGCGACTTAGTTCTTGAGAGGGAATGGCGACTTCCACCTATGATTCGACAGGCGGAACGAGGAATTGGTCTTCGCACCGTAGAACGAAGAACGTTCAAGGCGGCGGCATGCATTCAATTGTCTTTGCGCTCGGGAGAGGAGCGGCTTTGTGGTGTTGAAAGAAGTTGAGGCGGAGAGTTGAGGAAAATTGACTCGTCTGAAGGCAATGCAATTTATCAGATGCGGAACTGAATGTTGTTGCTGATTGACCAGGGGAGGTGCTTGGCATGCAGCCCGCATTGTTTAGCGGCCTTACTAGTTTCGGAATCACAACTCCATATCTCAAACATATCGATTACATGGGTGACTTTGAGCTGATACCCCTCTTTAGGTGTATTTAGATGGGCTCCCCTGACCAACTAGCCGCAGGTAACATAACTGAATATACAGCAATTCCAACCATCAATGAGCCTCCGTCTCTTTACGGTGTGATTGCATTGACTCTTGCAATCGTCATCTCATCACCATCGAAACGAGTTGCAGAACATCAAGGGTCCGTATCCACATATACCTGTTGCCAAAGGGTCCTCCCGCCCACTACATGCATCTCGCTTGAAAGTTTGTCTCTCTAGGCCTGAGATTTATGTAGAAACGCTACAGAAACACGTTAACCCCACGCTCGAAGAAGTAGCAGCGAAGTCCGCCGAACTAACCCTTGATGGCCAACCGAAGCGGGCAAAATGAGACTTCGATCAAGAGGTCAAATATTGGCTTGAAACAGACAAAAGCCTTACAGAGGGTTCCTCTGTACTTGTGCCTAAACGCTACGTACTTAACAAAATTGGAGTGGTACTGTCACGTTTCCGTCAAAATGGACACCTTCTACTTCTCTGAATACTTTGCTTACCTTGACTCAGAAATCTACACTCTAAAATTGACCTTATTCGGTAGCTTCAAATACACAATCTATGGATACATTGAAGTCAGCTGCAACACAGGCACCCATTCTTGAAAGGCCTCGCTCCACAATCGAAAACGAACCAGAAATCATCTTTGTTCTTGAAATATCCAATAAATGGTGGCTACGCTTCCAACAGCCATATTTCGAAGATTTCAAAGCCGTTAAACTGACTCTTCCTCTCGCCGACTTTGTGGATAGCCTTGCTGATTCGCAAAATCCCATTCATACCGCCCTCACACGTATTCTCTACACTCCATATATCATTCAAGCAATTCACAGTTAAGCAGAAGACACTCATCATTGGCAAAATTCCGGTCCGTCTTGCGCCGAAGGCCTACTCCGAGTTTGGATCCTCCTTCGTACCAATCCATCCTTGAAACCATACATTTCGAATATCCACGATTTTCAGGCTGTTATCAGCGATCTCTTCATCCTGATTCATTCCCTTCAATATTTGTCTCCTACTGACGTTCTGTACTACGACGAAAAACGCCTCCCACTCCTCAACGAAGTTAACGATTTACTTCGCCAAGCTCAGGAGGAACCTTTCAATAACATCATCAAAGAAGGCATTTTTGTACTAAAACACCTCGGCACGTTCTTAAATCCCGAGGCGGGTAGTTACCAAGCGCTTATAAATGTGTCAAAACTTTTCCGAGAGGCTATATTTGTAATTCCGTTCTTCGGCGTCATCTCAGTGGAACCCAATACCAGATATCAGGAGATACACTGAGGCTTAGATATCACGTCAAAAGAAAGTAGAAAGGGCTCAGCTCTGCTTCACCGCACAAAGGCTGGAACAAGCCATGATTTCTAAGCGAACATGTCGTGTTTATAATATATCAGTCACATGACAAAGCAAGGTTAGGCCAAATCAGACCAAAACACAACAACTCGGTAGATTATGGGATTTCCAATGAGTTTCAAAATTGAGGAAATGAGATAGTAATCTTGAGTACGTAACCATGATTTTGAAATTGAGGAATATAAAGAATTTTCAAAGGCGATCATCATGAGCGGGCAGGTACGAAGTGTGTGGTCCTTTACCCCTTTATCGAACTACTTAGTTCGTGGTGAGCGATCAGGACATATTCCGACTGTTCTCGCATACCTAGACCAACCACATTTTCGGGATTCTCTTGGTAGGGAACAAGCACTGGCAAGCCTTGCCCAGCAGCCCCCCCCCCGCTGTTCAGCTTCTTGTTGAGGATGCCTCAAATCTTCGTATTTTCTCAGGTCGAGAGTGGGACAGCTGGATTGTGATGGAGAACGGGAGAATCATGAACGATCAACAAATCCAATGTCTTGAACTCGAGAACCAGGTCTTCGGATGGGTTGCAACCCTGCAGAGCACACGAATCTGTGCCCCGCCACGGAGATGTCTGAAAATAACATAAATTAGCCATGACCATATTTGCAACTGACGAAATTTCCTTAGCATTGCTATTGATACTGTCCTTGTATCATTAACAATTTCTCAAAAGCAAACAGAATATTTCGCTTAACTGCACATGTTTGGTTCTGGGACTTACTTGTCTAGTTCCCTTTACTTTTGCATAAGCCCTATATAATTCAAGCCCATTTAATATTCGAGGCACAATCAGTAGGTATGTAGCGTCACTTCAATAGATTTAATCTTGACTAAGTCCGTCGTAGCATGAGTGTAGATTCAGCCGGTGGGCTTCTAGCAGGAGGCAGCATCACTGTCGATGGAATGGTCATTAATTACAGTTCCCGAAAATCTGCTTGCTACTCTACCTGCAATCACTGTTGCGTGGCCAGAGCTCTTCAACGGCAGCGCTGCAGATCTCGCAGGTGGAAATTATAAAGCTCATGTAGGTTCAATCTCATGAACTGGCCCGCGTCTTCTAGTCTAACGACAATTAGGTGCAAGGAAATCGTATAAGCTGGCAAAAACATCGCAGGCTTAGTCTATATTATATCTCTCTGAAATTCAGTCGGAGTTTTCAAGGCTTCATCTCCTTAATTGACAAAACGGCCGGACACTTCAAAATCAGCGCAAGCAACATCAATTGCGTACTCAACGACCCAGTTGGTCGTTTTGGAATTCCATAATCGGGTCATGAATTGTGGGCAGTTGACCCTGATAACCCATCCATTCGAGCTGTAAATGGCTTTCCACTTTGTATCCCACGAGTTACGGCAGACGATCCTCTATGTCCAAAAAGGAATCGACCACTTGATACCGCATCTAGAGTTCCTGTAACGTCATTGTAAGTTTTTACTGCTCTCCGATGTATTTAGATCGTATCTTATTTAATCTGCTTTAGCACTTTCAAGGATCCCGCAACAGTCAGCGCGACCGACCTGGATCCAAATCAAATGATTCTTCTTACCGTTGGAGACTATGTCACCGTCTCTGGTACTGAGATTGACGGTACCCTCTGGATCAACAACGTCAATGCAAACCTCAGCATCTACACAGCAGACGGCACCAAACCCGCCTACGTAACATGCGAAGAAGTCCTCTTCGGCAGCGTAGCTACCCAAGCCAACGTCGAATTCGGCGAGACCCGTGCCGTAGCATTCACTACCGATGTTGGCGGTAGTCTTCTCGACTGGTTTGCCGTCGAAGCCGACGCTTGCACAGGTATGGCTACCGAAAGCTCTTTAAACGACCTCAACAACCCAACGCCGCATTTCAACCACTTGGTCGTGCTACTTTTCGCACACCTCAAAAGTTTGATTTAACTCCTGCAACTCGTTCTATTGAATTAAGACTCAAGAGCGGCGTCACGAAGGCAGCTGGAGGTATCGCAGCTGGTGAATTCATCCAACATATCTTCAACTATACCTTCCCTGAGCCTTTAGACACTGGTGCTTCACAACCAGTCAACGCTTTCGATACAATCCCATATCTCGCCAAAGGATCTCTGGTTCTTACTTCCCTGGCAAACCAAGTGCAAATCCACTTACGATTACAACCTCGTAGGTTAACTCAGTCCATGGCCCGGAGCGTTCAGACCAGCTGCGACAAATTGTCCGCCACCATCACCTCCCAGTGCAACACCAACCCCAAGTCCAACAACACTCAGCACCAGTATCATTTCCAGCGCAACTCCTTCACCAAAGCCACCGGTTGATACAATCGTCATTACCAGTGCAATTAGCAAAATCAAAAGTATGTAGCGACTGTCAGCGTCGTGGCTACAACCACAAGCAAAGATCCCAATATTATGCTTTCTCTTACTGCTGCTGGAAAAATCCAGTTGGGAAGACGAATATAGCTCTCACATCGCCGGGCAATAGGGCTTTGACGTTCGCGGTGAAGAGTAAACCGAATATAGTGACGGTAGTGAAGTAGCTTTGGAGGAGGGCCAGTGAAGGCGAATGTTGTGTACTTAATTTGTTTTGGGGATATTGGCGTTGAGTTCTGGGGATTAATAATGTATTATGACATTGTATAGTTTTCTTCTCTCTGCATGCTTTTCATTTGTTAAAACCTTATGATATCGATTAGCTTTCTTACCGTGCGTTTGTACAGTTTGTTTCCAGTATTTTCAGAATCACTCATTAGACCACTGAAACACATGGTATACAAAAATCCCATTTTATTTTCTCCTAACATATTTCTACATTTCTTCCATCCAGTTATAAATCCTATCAATGGCTACAATTTTGAAGATACCTCGACACCCAGTCAGGCTCGTCTTCCCCCTTCCCCTCCCCCTCCCTATCAGCCCAGTAATGGAAAATATTTCCACAAGAACATACTGTCACCTCCCAAATGCTCCGCTATGGTATCCAATCTAACTCAATCCAACAGCAACAGCAAAAATCAAACGCTCAGCAATACTACACTATCCAAACTACTCTTGTTTTCCAAGACTCACATCATTTCAACTTATTCCTCGCAAAATTCTGTATCCTCACACCCTCAACCAATCCCTCGCCACCCCTTACAAACTCCAAAACCTCAAATCCCAATCTCCTCCTCGTTTTCTCATCCATTCCACCACCACCATGACCGCCATTACCACAAAAAGTAGGATGACTTTCCTCGGTCTCATCTTCCATCAAAACCCGTACCACAATACCACCTACATCACCTCTCAACTCCACACCACCAAACTTCCCCATTTCCTCTCGGCCAACTCGAACGACGTAGACTGTTAAATCAGGGCCGACGATACCCCGCCATAGGGTGGCCATCCATTGCCAGTGATCGATTGGTGCATAGGAGTCACTTATGGGGATTTTGAGTGCGAATGTATCAGATATTGTGAGGGAGAAGCCAAAGGGGAGAACGGCGATGGGGATTTGTCTTTGTTGTTGAGACTGCTGGGAAGAAGTGCTACGTGGGAAGTTGGTGATGTGTTTTATAATGTCTTTGGAATGACGGTGCATGGTTGTGATTATTGAGAGGTATTCCACGAGATGGGTCGGTTTCGATGGGTTTTTTGTTTTGGATCTGAAGTTGCTGTTCGATGGAAATAGCGGACCCTCGGGATTTTCCTTTTACTTTTCGTCGCGAAGTGAGTGTCGTGGTTCTGGTATTTGAACCTCTGTTTGTAGTTGTGGTTGTCGCTGTGTGCTGTTGGGGTTGGGAAGTGTTTCCCACGTTCCTACGCTGTATGTGGGATCGCTTCGTAAAGTCTCTTCTACGAATCTACCTACTTCGGCAAGGAGATCACGATCGTGCCCTTCAATAGCGATCACAGCACCTCTGGTGTCTTGTGCAGGACTTAACGGGCTTGGCGGCGCTAGGGGAGGAGAGATACGATGGAGGATTTTTATCTTATTGATGTACGGAATCGTCATGACCATTGCTTCAATGCTTTTTGCTTGGGATTCACGCATGTTGTTTGTACTGGGGGTAGGAAGATCCATGCCGTGGAGTCGGGAGGGCGTAGATGATTGAGGAACAGACATTTGGGTTTGAAGAGGAGGTAAACGGAGGGATTCGTCGAAGGGGATGTTTGTTGATGAGCGTGTAGAATATTGGTGACGAGGAGATTGGGAAAGAGGTAGTCCCATGCTGGTATTTGGTATGGATCGGGATATCATGTTTCCTGGACCTGGGAGGGGAGATGGCTGCTGCGGCGGCTGTTGACGATAGCCACCAGCTGACATTGGCGGTCCTGTTTGCCGGTCCAATGGGTGCTGATGTTGCGAGTATTGTGTTGATGAGGACATTGAGTAAATTGGCTCGTCATTGTAACGTCTTCGTTTGCCTTCGGGTATTGAACTTAGCAATTCCATCTCTTCGTCTCTCTCAAGATACGTGGGCATATGCTGTGAATGCGGGTATTGAATTGGTCTCTGTTGCTTTTGCTGTGATGACATTAACATGTGCGGAGAAGACATACGTGAAGGTTGCATTTGGGGTGGATAACGAGACCTCTTTGAGTCCAGCATTAGAGACGTTGTAAAAGAATTTTCAGGACGGGGACCCTGAACCCCAAATCCAGGGGTAAATGGTGAGAGGGCTGTACTGGTTGTAGAGATGTAGCGACCGTTGCACTTTGGACAGCGTGTGGGACCGCCTTCCGTTATTGCTGAAATAGAATTGAGGCCGTTGGCTTTACCTGCTCTTCGAGGCTGGTATCGATAATTTGGGTATTGTCGAGAATGCCTCTGTTTCTCTTCCTAGCAGTAAAGATATCAGTAAATGTAGTTCTCGTATCTCCTAGCCTGCTTATCACACCTCGGCAAGTTGTTTCCAGGTGGTTTTGACCTCAGGAGTTTGATTCTTCCACTGTTCGCCAATAATCTTCGATATCTCTGGGTTTGCAAGTCCTGGATGTGCGGCCACGACATGAGATTGCATATGTTGGCGGTAAAAGAGTAAAGGCTACAAAGAAGCAATTAGCTTTTGTGAGCTTGAAATGTTGCTTCCGATAGATCACAAAGTGAAAGAAGGATTCGATTTGGCAAAAGGGCAATTGCAAATTGTGGGGAACAAAGACGGCCAATGTCAAGAGTGTGGGGAACAAAGGAAATCAAATATAAAAGATTGAAGGAAAGAAAA
>JBAMDN010000649.1:0-16105 GCA_037074945.1 Tetracladium marchalianum | reverse complement strand
TGCACGTTATGCGCAATCTTTGCCTCGACAACCCTTCCTCCTCCTCCTCCACCAGCAGCATTCATCTCACTCTCAACGACAGTAATCTTCCCAGATTTCGTCACAAGCACACCTTCCCTCGCAGCACCTTCCCATTGACTCAAGGCATAGTACGCTGCTCCGATGGTCGGGTGACCGGCAAAAGGTAATTCGGCTGTGGTGATGAAGATGTCGATTTTCCACTCGGGGATGCTGGGATCGGCTTGTTGGTGGAGGAAGACGGTTTCGGAGAGGTTGAATTCGCGGGCGATGGTTTGTTTTTGCTCTTGGGTCACGTTGATGGAAGAGGGGATTTTGACGAGGGCGAGGGGGTTGCCTTCGTAGGGGGTATCGGTGAAGACGTCTAGCGTGACAAATTGTAGGGTGAGATGTTTGGTAGGTAAAGTCATTTTGTGTGGTTTAGTTCTTTCTTTCTGAGGTTGGGACGGAGAGCATATGAAGGATGAGGTATGTCATATAGAACAAAGTCAATTCATCCCACTTTGAAGCTTGTGGTACCATAAGTTTAGTGTGAGTCATTGATTGGTTGCTTGTAAATCAGTCTCGTGAAGGGCGTGAAATACGGCCACTTTTTATACCGAAATGCATTCATTCGGAAGGTTGCAAATATTCTCGCAGACTAACAAAACAGTCATCCAACATGCAAATTTCTGCAATACAATTTACCAGTCTCCATGTATCAAAACCATAACGCTATGATCCAATTGGACTTCCTTGTTGTGCCATCATCAACGCCGTCAACTCCGCAATTTTGGCGCTAAGTTCTGCTACTTTACTCTCAAGATCAGGGTTGTTGAGGACAATTGCTTCCGTCTGGTTGTTTTCCTTCTTGTCGCCCTTCTGCGCGGCGGTGCCACCTCCACTCTCAGCGTTGACTTCAACAAAATGGCCGGAAATAGGCTTTGAATTGGTGCGATTTGAAAGGAAGGGTTTTGGTCTCCTGGAGGATCCTTCTCCATTGTTTGTAATTTGCACCAATCCGGGCCCCATGGATGAAAACGAAGCCGCTCCTGAACCTATCTGCTCATTTGCTGTTTCGTACAGCCAAATTGCCAGAACGATTGGAGCATGGGTAATTTTTAACAGTAGGATTCGTGATTTTCGCAACTTCTCCGATGGCACAAAGAGTCTCATAGGTCGAACAAGAACCAGGGGTATTAGATTCAACGGAGGGTAGAAGTGTGTGAGGCGGTTGCTGGTGGATGCTTCCAATACATACACCGAGTAGACGAATAAGTATTCTTCCTTGGCATGTGATATAACCTTTGAGAAACTGTCGCTTAGAATACTAATAAGTGATGTAACGAGCAGAATATTCGTTAGGGTGACGAAAATTAGCATAAGTGGCGGACCCAAGACAGGGTTAATCTCTGTCATAATCTTAGATTGAAGTTAGCACAAATCCAGAAAGATTGCAATGAGAAGTTTTGAAAGGGAGCCGCTTAGGCTCTCAAGAAATGTACTCGATCCCAAGGGAGAATCTGAACATACATCAAAACCAAGATAACTAGATCCGAAGAACACTTTGATCAAGGTCCAACTCATGTACGAGAGACTGAACCTATCTCGGGCAAGGAGGGAGAAAGTCGTCAAGAAGCCTATCTTGGGGTGAGCATGGGACGTTTGATTTGAGGAATTTACTTACCGAGATATAATATTGCGACAACAAGCATGAACTTTACAAAATCTTTGGCCTAGAACTTATTAGATAATGCCGGTGGTTTAGTAACAATTGCATACCATTTCTTTCAGACAGGGAATCTGATTCAATTAGCGTTGCTCTCCAAGGCAGTCAAGAATTGAGGGGGCATACCAATGTACCAAAGTATGGATGCAACGAGAGTATGGAGCAAATCCTGCAAACATTATTAATGCTCGATCCTTACAGATCAAATGATTTCAATCACCTTGGGACCATAAATAGCGCCTCCAGAGCCAATATATTGAAGGCAGTTTCAGTGATCTTCTTTTCTGGGTCATCCGAATCTTCCCTAACCAAGCCGAGAACCCCTTTTCAACATTAGTAAAAACTTCTATGAAAGCGCTTGTGACACAAGACAAGACATCCCCAGAACCAGCCTGTCATTTTCCCGCAGATAGTACACGCTTTGAGAAATCTCTTACTTGCTATGAGGTAGGCGGCTCCAATCAATATGATAATCACATCGCACCCATTCCATATATCAACGGCATAAAATATTGATCCAGCATCGATGAATTCACTTATCTCATCATATGTAAATGCCGCAAACCATATATAGAGGAAGATCTCTGTAACGGAGATTTTGTACCTTGGATTCATTAGTGATTGATTTCGACGTGTTCGGGGAGGAACACTTACTGGTCTCGTTCCACAAGCACAGCATAATATAGAGCAATAAATGTAGCAAAGAAGAGTATTTCAAAGGCTTTGATATACTTAGGCACTCTTAGTCGTATGAACAAGTCCGCATGTCTTTTATTGTAGAACTGTGGCTTTTTGACCGTATTCTCATCCAATTTCTGGAAGAAAGTGATATCGCCGTCCCAGATCCCAGTGACAATTTTTTGTACGATCTTTTGGCTCAAAAACTTTTTGCAATCGGCCACAGCAGCTATTTCCAGGGCATTAAGTCCTGTGAAAGACGATGTTGGATCCTCTTCATCTGGATCGTCGGCAGTTTCTCCAAGGTGTGAAATTGATCGCAGAAGTTCCATTCTTTTACTTTCCGGTCTAGCAGTTGTTGGGGAAAGATTATCTCGCGCTCGGAATTGCGGAAGGAGACTTGACTGCTCGTCAACGGTGGGTTCGTATGGCCGCTGTTCCTCGGTGGGCTGCTCGCTGGTTGAGATTTCGGGTAATTCATATAGACAGAAATCGACCGCATCCCGTTCCGATATCTGTGTCAAGAATCTCCATGCCACTATCTCGCAAGCGTTTGCTCTCGTTTCGTTGAGCCTGTGATCGTCAACCTCAAGAGTTGAGAAGTGCCATTTCAAAGTCCTGGTTCCATATCAGCCCCAACCAAATGCATATTACGGAGTACCGACAGAAGAGCATTAATCAATGCGGGATTCGTGACATCCCGAACAAGGTGTTCGACCAAGACATGTAGTTTATTACCGGCGGCAGTTGTTCGCAATTGCTCGAAGGTAGACGGGATATAGATTTCGTTGACCACGAACCTATGCGTACGATCAGTATTGTAGGAGAAACAACAACATATGGACCTACTGCGACAATGATTTGACAACTTTTACAAAGGCATCCTCGGGTCCAATGGTTGGAAGTTTGAGGGCATCAGCTTCCTCGCGTAAGGAGGATGCTGGAGGGAGCAATGCCATTGTCCCTGGCTTAGAGGTCCAATTGGGGTTGGCAGATAAGGAAACGCTTCCAAGAAAGGGCGCGAGGATGGAGCCCAAGACTATACCAAGATATGGAAACTGTAGAATAATATCGAGAACGAAATTTTGGAAGAGAATTGCGGGGTGTGTCGAAGGCGTGGAAAGAATCGCGTCTTCGCGGCTCACCGAAGTACAGGGATAGCTTCGCCTAAGCCTGCTATGAACAAGCTCTCCAGACTGAGACGGTAGGCTACGTCAAGAGCCCAATAGAAGCCCAATCAGGTCCAACCCTCTCAGCTCCAGGCATCCCCGCCTACGAACGAGGCGAAGCTTCCACAGCTTGAACCCCGCCAAAATACAGCGAGATAAAGACGACAACGACCTCCATAATCGCCACATTTACTTCATTACTGTCAACTGTAAGGGTGGCGACTCACTATTGAATAAGGACTATTCACTTGAATAACCCACAAATCATACTCCACAATCCAACTCTCTACACCAAAACCGAGCATCCCGATACAATCCAAGATACAGCAAGATGGCAGGCAATCCATTAAGCACCGAGAGCATCTTAAAACATATGGCAGATGCTCTCCCTACCCACAACAAAGATGATACCAACTCCGACATCAGCAGTTCCTACGAAGCAATTGCTCTGTTCGCACACGCTTGTATGACAGCTGTTGGATTCAGGCTGCTAGGATTTGTTGAAGGCCAGAATAAAGGTATGAGCCCATCATACCAATTCAAGACTAAAACTTACCAAGTTACGTTAGAAGCCGAATTTCAAAAACTCGCTCCTCGACTATCTGACAAATGGAATGCATCCTTCAACTCACACTCCTTCCTCTACGCCCATTCCCAATCATCAATGCAATATGTAGTCAAGGTGGACCGACTGGGAGGCAAAGCAGAAATCAGAGGCATTGGCCTAGGAGATGAAAGAATCAGCAGATTTGAAATCGTTGCAAAAGATTACATCTCATCCTCAGCCCTACCTTTGCGTATCAAAATGACAGAAGCCGGAGAAGAAGACCGAACAGATCTGGAACCAAGGCTAAAAGAAGTCTTCATCTCTCCCGCGAGGATTCAAGGTTCGTTCGAACCAAGCACACTATATATATTGTTATACTAACAAATCATTCACAGATCTGGCGTCTGAATTCAAACTCACAATCATTCAAAAACTAATGCCCAACATCCACAAAGAAGGCTACGAAGAAACCCAAAGCGCAGCAGCGGCCGATGCGCGAGATGAGCGCGAAGAAGGGCACGCCCGTCGAAACCCTCCAGCACATAACCCCCTCGCAGATCACCTCCCCCCACCAGCACGCCCATATCCCATCAACGACCCTCTCGCCGATCACCCTCGTCGTCCCTTACCAGGTGGTGACTTCCCACCACCAGGATTCGACGACGAATACGATCTAGAACGACCACTTCGTGGAATGGCACCACCATTTCCAGGTGCGAGATCACCGTTTAATATTGGACATGATGATTTAAACCCACCTGGACTAGGACCGCATGATCCTCTTCGTGGTAGTTTTGTTGGAGGAGGGGGATTCGGGAGACCTGGTGGAGGAGGGGGGATGCATCCGACTTTTGATGATCCCATGTTTGGTGGTAGAGGTGGTGATCCGTATGGCGGTGGGCAGGGAAATGCTCCTCCTGGTGCTAGATATGATCCCGTTGGCCCTGGTGGAGCTCCAAGAGGTGGTGGAGGAAGACCACCAAATCCGTTTGGCGGGTTTGGAAGTAATGATTTCTTGTAATTTTGATGATGAATGGAAATGAAAGATTGTAACATATGAGAATAGGATTTGCATGGACTCTTAGCGAGAATGACTTTCAAACACACTTAGGCTAGCTAAATCTAACAAGTCTCTTCTCAAGTACAATCAAACCCTTAATTTATGGCCTGTATCAGCAAACAATAAACCAAAAGCGCCTAATCTAAATCCAGAGGTAGCACAGTTCACAGTTTAATGCCAAGATACATTTCTAAACAAACCACTCAAGAAAGTTAGGTAATGTCAAGCCTTTAGTCGATGTGATATTTTGAAGTCTGATCGAGGAGTCTTTTTTCCCATGGGGTATCCAATATAGAACTCCTCTACATCCCCGATAAGCCCATCCCTCGCTGTAGAAACAAATTACAACCAACGCACTCGCTCGCTCGCACACGCAAACTCACACGCAAGCTCATATGCCAATCCCTCCCCTTTTGTGCTCTCTAATCCATATCCCTCGCTACCCATCTCTAAGCAACGATTTATGTTTCTTGAATGCAAATATGCAAATGAGCTCCGCCCAAAAAAACATCCTCTTCCTCTTTATGGTATTTTTCTTTGTTACTGTTCTCTCTCCCTTCATTTGCTCTGTGCATCAACCTTGTTCACAACCGGCACAACACCTTCCTGCAACTTCTCTGCAAATATGGGAGTCGTACCGTTCGTTTTTTCGTCAATGTTCAAAGTCTTTATTCCCTCCTCGGCGGTCACGAATCTCTCAGGCTCCGGCCTCGCTGGTGCTGGAGTAGTGGCAGCAGCAGCAGATCCTTTATTCTCGTCATGTGCAACAGCCTCTGTGCCATTGTTTAGCTCAAGTTTCACGCCTGATTTGTCGGCCGGTGGCGCTTCGCTCTCGAGAGTAGTAGCATTAGACGAGGGAATATCTTCCTTTTGCGTAGATGTTGCAGTGAGTAAGTCTAGACTTGAGTTCTGCGCGGTAGGGACATTCAACAGTTCTGCTCCCAATCCTCTCTCCGCATTCGAAAGCAGCGGTGCAGCTAGCGGTTCTAGCGTTCTTGTTACTGTACCAACAATATCGTTCCTCTGCACCTCGTTGACGGTTCCCACCGCTACACATTTGAACTTGTCCACTAACTCTCCGTTCGGTCCAATTTCTCGTTTCTCCTCAACCCAGTATTTCGGACCTTGCGGGAAATCCGTGTTCCCTCCTTCCCACTTCATTATGTCTTTCAAAGCCGGGTCAAGGTTGGGGTATTTGCCAAATTCGAAATCGAGTTGACCTCCATATTTGATGGGGATGTTGGCGGGGTCGATAAAGCTTTCGAGTGTAGTCTTGACGTCGGCGTGGGCGATGATGAAGATTTTAGAGGTGGTGATTGGGTCGAACCATTTCTTGATCCAACCCCAGACGGTAGGGAAGAAGGCGGGTGCTCCAATGATCTGGATATAGCTTGTTAGTATTTATTTTGTGTTTATGATCTTAAAGATCTGCGGTGAGTGAAGGAGGATCGTACAAATATTCTATCAAGAGTTTCTGGGTAGTGGGCTGTAGCAAGGGTACTAGCATCCTGCATATGCGATCTAAGATTCCAGAATTGCTTCAAGCCCACACCGCTAATATCTACAATATTGTTGTTTTGTGTGATGGGCGTATGGGGGTGTTCGCGGTCGGTAAGTGATGTGCAGAGTGGCAGAACGAAGCGAGTCATATTTTCATATAGCGCAAAGAGGCGGAGTAGTTTGGGGGCGACGGTGCCTTCAACATTGGCCTTTGTCTTGGTATCTTTCGCGGATTTCTCGTAGCTAGCCATGGTTTTGGCATTGAGATGCTTGACTTCGTAGACATATACTGGAATCCCTCTGCGGTCACGTCGGCCGGTCCATTGCGGATACTGGAAGTGTTAATGGGATGTACAAATGCGGATGAGTGGAACATTTACCAATACACGGGTGTCCTCATACTGCTCGATATCAATGGTTTCGTAGAGCTGGTCCAGCTGATTGGCCTTTCGCCAGTCCTCCGTATCTTTGAATTGATCGAACGCGTCTCCCACAATGAAGCGACGAGCGCGGAGGAACCGACTACCAGAAGTCAGACACTAGTATTCCCAGAAATCCTCCTCAATAAGACTTACAGCATCAGCGCATCGTCATGGGATGGCTTGCCGTCCTCTCCTTCCGGCAGTTTGTAGTATCCCCTTGCCGCACATAGATCTTTGAATTCTGTGAATGCAGTTTCTTCGTCTGCAGATAAATGGCCTAGGTGACCTTGTGGGTACCCATATTCTACCACGGCGGATTGGACGCGACTATGTAGTCAAAAAGGTCAGAATGTGTTTCTGTATAGTAGCGGTCGGTGCTGGGGTTGAGTTGCGGTCCAACAGGAACGGACATCGGTGCTCAAAAGTAGAGTTCAAGACAGGACTTACTGTGCGGGACCTGCAGACATATTTGCTACCTAGTGAATAGTGAAAGGGACGAGGAATGGTAAGGAGGTATTGAAGATGGTGACGGTGTGCTCGTAAGAAATCGAAATCGAAATCTTTTGACCTGGACTTTTCTATTAAATGCTGACTCGGGGATTAGACGTCATCCACCACCTGGTAGGTAATCTCGCTGGTCAGCTGCAACACGGCGTAGGAATCGAGGCTCTAGCTTTCTTTGGATGGAGTCGGGCACTTTTTCGCATGTAACGGAGTCCGAAGCAAGATTCTTGCTGACCAAATTTATGCTTGAAAGGGTTGATTTGCGATATCTATTCGGAATGGACCAGGGAGTGAATGGGCGAGATCGATTTGCTGAGCGACCGAGGAGGCAGGCCTTGGAGGGGTCAAGCCACTGACCGGAAAGTTCGGGTTCGGCGCATGCGGCTTCCTCCCAGCATCCGCAGACGCAGCGTTCAATGGGGGTCAAGCGAATGAATGAAACGCTGCGCCAGAAGATGAACATGCTGTTTTGCCAGCAACGGCCAAAATTTATACTACACGGTAATACTGTATGTACAATCAAAACGGGGTCAATACTTGCCATCTCATGAGGAGCTACTACTCTTTTCCAACAAGTACGGAGTATTGAGATCACTCCCCTCCAAACGATGAAGGCGGGGTCGGAATTCGGTCGCTTCTTGGCCTATCCTCGCTTGAGGTCCGGACTCTCATTGCGACCCGAGCCTTTTGTTGTTGTCTGGATATGATGTTGAATCGCAGAATCACAAAGATGGTAGCAAGTGGAAGGGTCTTGCCTTCCTTTTGTACCCCTTGCTAAAGGAACACGCCCTTTGCTGTTTATCCACCCGGGACCTCGGAAGTGCGCCCTCTGACACGCGTTCTTACTGTAGCATTTATCTACACGCGATTGTATGCCCAAGATGGGAGGGAGGGTTGAATCCCGAACACGGAAGCATCTCACCAAAGCTTGTGGCTCAACCGCCCCACTAGAATTGGATGCGAGCAGGACCACCCCTCGTTTCTCCTTTGCCATTCTATCTTGATTATCCTACAACAACACCTCGACCAGCTCCATGTTCTCTCGCATTTCCCAATTGACTCGCCATCTTTCTCGTCCGCTCCCTAACTACGCCCATACTTCAGCTGCTGCGAGTGCGAACAGAGTCATGACATCACTGACTGGAAGCTCTGCGGACGCCGAGGAGAGGAATAACAGGAAGATACATACGGCGGCATGTTTGATCATTGGAGATGAGGTTTTGGGAGGGAAGGTCGGTCTTTTGAGCTGTTGTGGTTGTGAGGAGGGGAATGCTGACGAGGGATATCTAGACTGTGGATGTACGTTCAAAGGGCATGGGCTATCATAGAGATATGAAGTACTAATAACGTACTCGCAGACGAACTCGGCATATCTGGCAAAGTACTGCTTCAGCTTGGGCATGGTATATTTGGTCCCTCCATGCTTTGTGTTTCCGGGGCTGATAGGGAGTAGGCTCTAAAACGCATCGAGGTAATTGCAGATGATGAGGCAGAGATTGTTGAGGTTCGTAGCTCTACAGAATGAGGTCCGAAATGAATAGACTCATTTTCAGTGCAGGCAGTTCAAAGAATGAGCAACAATTACGATTTTGTCGTCACAAGCGGTGGAATTGGCCCAACTCACGACGATATCACCTACCAGTCCATAGCCAAAGCTTTCGGCCTCAAGCTCAAACTCCATCAAGAAGCCTACGAGAGGATGAAAAGACTATCCAAACCCCACCCTTCACAACCGAACTTTTCCTGGGACGAAGACACGCCTGCCCGGAAAGCCAAACTTCGAATGATCGAGTTGCCAAATGACGACAGTCGCGATCTGGCAAAGCAGGCAGTTTTCCCAGATGAAGAGTTATGGGTCCCGGTGGCTGTTGTCAACGGAAATGTGCATATCTTGCCAGGCGTCCCAAGACTCTTTGAGAAGTTGTTGGACGGAATGAAGGCGATTCTTCTGCCGCGGCTGACCAATCCAGAGGGAAAGGGCATTGTCAGGATTTTGATTTCAACTCCGATGTCTGAAAGTGCCGTAGCTCCCTACTTGACCGAGCTGGCTGAAAGAGTGGAAGCAAAGGGTGTCAAGGTTGGAAGCTATCCTAGATGGGGAAAGACGAGAAATACGGTCACTCTGGTTGGAAAGTATGTATAATATTAGTATTTGGGAGACGAACTCGCTAATTCCGTGACAGAGATGAGGAGTTTCTAGAAAGCCTAGTTGACGAGGTGGTCAAGAATGTTCAAGGATTGAGAGTGTCGGTTGAAGGAGAGGATGATGAGCCGGAAATGAACAAGGAGTGAGTGTCATTTAGAGCCCTGGCTTTTGTGATAGGCCTAATAATTATCCTAGAGCCTAAGATGATCTACTGTAGATTGAAAGATTCTGAAGAACTGTATCTACCTACCTCTTGGCATCTGAGCTATCACAGATTCTGAATACCCAACCCCTTACCACACGATCATTGTAGAGCTATCTATCCTCAACAATAAGTGCAGAAGAAAAAGAAAAGAAAAGAGACAATCCTCGCTACCTTACATTGAGATGATTCCATGATAACATACTACAATACTGCACTCTACTGCCTAGCAACAGTTGTACAGAGTACATCCTCCATAGAGTAGGTACTGTAGTATCACATACCTCTCTCGATCGAGATCTTTATGTCGGAATGGAAGCTCGAAGCACCACATACAATACCTGTCATCCTAATCCTAGAATCCTCTGCAATCATGAACATTGCACACCCACCACGCCACCTTTAATCCCAGATAATGCAATCTTCGCTCATTCATTTACCAAATTCAATCGGGCCGCTCGGTTAAGTAGTGAACTCTTTTGGTATTGTACCCGTACCATACAGTACCTCCTCATTCATCATCCCTCGATTGATCATTGCAGCTACAGTAGCACCCCCACCACCAAACCGACCCCTGGAAATTGGGCATCACCCACTTCCTTCTAGAATACGAAAGGAAGCCTGCACCCCAGCAAATGGGCAATCTCAAAAAGATTGATTGGAAATTTAAACGATAATTTTGCCTGTATCATCCAATTACAATTTTTGATGAATTTCGGGTATTTATGTGCATGTAACCAATCGTAGATGGCGTCGCCAGCATCTCCTGTTCCACGAAACAAATTGACACCCACCCAGCTTGTGGATGGATGGATGTGCTTGGTACTGTATGGGTGGAAAATCATGCTCCCCAAAGAGCCTGGGCGTTTGGATGAAACATATCTCCTGTACGCTCCATGGGTTGTGAGTAACTTTAAATTTTAGATTCTTGGAGATTGTCGATCCTTTGGGAGAAAGATGGACGTGTGTTGTTTGTTGAACTTTGGGCCACTTTGAGAAGTTGGGAGGGAGAGAGAGAAAGGAAGAAAGGGGTTTGTGTTGTGCAGTGCATTGGGCTGAAGGGCTCGAGAGTGTGTGATGAATTTATGGAGAAAAAGGAGATACAGTATGCAAGGATTGGGAAAATGACCATTTGGGGAGTAGGAGGGAGAGTGTCGTATTCTACAGTAGCTCCGTGCTCTTTTCTCGTGCAGAGCAACATTCGATACTGTAGGTATGTGGTGTGGTGGCGTCCAAGACTCTTTTAATCCTCGAGTTTGTCCTGGATCAAATCAGATCAGCATTACCACCAACAGCAGCAGAGAAGCAACAGGCATCATCGTTCTCAACAAGAAACACTCGTGTTCAACGGTCGCTTAACAACAAGATTTTGTTTCATGGGGAAGGAAGGCGGCGCTGTTTTTGTTTTGTTTTGTGTTGTGTTGTGTTGTTTGTTTTGTTTTTTTCGGAGGAGGGCACGTAATCGATGCTCCTTGCACCTTTGACGTTAAGCAAGGCCAGGGGGCTTGGTGTGGTGAGGTTGGTGCACACTCCTACCTAGAGCCATGCCACCACCACCATGGAGTTTTAACTCATTGGCCAAGAGAAGGGATGGGGGAGTTGAGGGATGGAAGGGATGATGGGAAGATAGGGGTTCACTCGATTGTTTACTCGATCGTTTCCTGAACCTTACTCTAAGGAGTAGTATCACCAGCAAATATCAGGATGATGAATAATCATGAATACTTTGTAGGGAAGGGAAGGGAAAGGGAAGGGAAGCACAATTGCCGAGATTTGTCTGCTCACAACAGGTTGACCTTGTCCACCGACCACAGCTCCTCCTACTCAGGACGGAGCACATGGCTCGTGGGGAAGCGATCAGCGTTTGCGTTTTGTACCGTTGTCGTTCTAGATGCCGTGCGATGGTAGAAGAAGGGAACAGCCAGGACTCTCGGACCTTTTTTCGATGATGGCGAGCAGGCGAGTTCATGATTCAAGGGAGCGATGTGTCAAGCAGCTGGAGAAGTCGAGTGTTTCGACAACAGCCGTTTGTGTGCGGCGGTCCAGTCACAGCAGCATCTACGGCAACATGACTTGCTGAATAGCGGCCGTCGTTATCTTTGGGTTGTCAAAATCAAGATGAGGGCAATTCCATTCACCACCGTCCGGCGCGCCGGGTGGCCAATGCAGCACGGTAACTGTGGTGCCTTGTCTCCTGTGCCCTCCCATTCTCCCAATTGCAGCCATTCTGCCGCTCGCTCCACTAAAAAGCCAGTGCAAGTCCACTCTCCATCCACTGCAAACCCACCCAGCCAGCTCCTTCCCCCGAGATCACACCCTCCCACGCCCCTCGCGCGTGCTGATTGGCTCGTCTATCGCGCCGACCGCTGCCATTGGCTGGACCATTCAAGCGGCAAGGGCCCCAAGCCAAGATGCCGCCCGTAGCACAGAACAAGCCAGACGAACCTCCTCAGAGCACATCGCAGGAGGGAAGCAGCAACAAATCAACCACCGGCGATCAACGTCAATTCTTCATCCTCTGCCATCTGCGAGAGCGTCAGACAACTCGAGCCTCTTCGGACTACTTGAACCTCTTCCGAATCACTCCTGCCAGCCCCGATCTGCTCGATAAACACAACCTTTTTCTAATCAAAAACACCTACAGCAGCCGGCATCCCTTGACGCTGTCTTCCGCTTCCTGTCGTCGACCGACCTCGTTCTGTCTTGTCCATTCACTTTCGCCGCGTGCTGCTGCATCTTTCCTCTTCTCTTCCGGCCTCGACGATAATAATTCTTCCCTCGCCACTACACTAGTCTTCGCAGGCGGTCGCACACTGCAGGACTCCTCTCTCGCTCCCATTACCTCTGTCTCTCGCTCCCTGCAACCCCTCCCGGGTCCGTTAGTCGATGCTACTTTAGAAAAATCACATACACACATACCTTAATCAAAACGTTACGATGGCCTCAAAGGTGAGCTTCCTCCGCTGTTGCTGCCATCTCCCCGTCAACTCTGCTCTGTTGGGCCCCCAGCTAATCGTGCATTCGTCTGGTGTCACAGTTCTTGAGAGAGTACAAGCTCGTCGTGGTAGGCGGTGGTGGTGTGGGAAAATCCTGCTTGACCATCCAGCTGATCCAGAGCCACTTCGTTGATGAATATGATCCCACAATTGAAGGTTCGCACGCACATCTCCCCATTTTCTCCCTCTCGCATCTGCTAACCGCCGTTTGTCACACGATCAGATTCCTACCGCAAGCAATGCGTTATCGATGAAGAGGTAGCGCTTCTAGATGTCCTCGATACCGCCGGCCAAGAAGAGTACTCGGCCATGCGCGAGCAATACATGCGCACCGGTGAGGGTTTCCTACTAGTCTACAGCATCACCAGTCGCCAGAGCTTCGAGGAAATCATGACCTTCCAGCAGCAAATCCTACGGGTCAAGGACAAGGACTACTTCCCCATCATCGTCGTGGGTAACAAGTGCGATTTGGAGGGGGAGCGACAAGTTTCCAAACAAGGTACATCCATGCCCTCTTTTTTCCCTCCCCGTATCTTGTGTGTTTCAAAGCTTCTTATCAAGCATTATCAATTCCTATGCCGCACAACGTCAAAGCATCTTGATTGCTGACCATTGCTTGTTTTTGCGTCCTACTACAGAGGGTGAGGCACTAGCACGGTCCTTCGGATGCAATTTCATTGAAACCTCCGCCAAGTCCCGCATCAATGTCGACAACGCTTTCTATGATATCGTTCGTGAGATCAGACGCTACAACAAGGAGATGGCAGGATACACGACGGGTGGAGGAAGCGGATCGGGGAACAGCGGGCCAACCGGCAAATTGGAGATGGGTGAGGGCGAGAAGGAGAGAGGTTGCTGTGGTGGTTGCGTTGTGATGTGAGGTGCGAAAGGAGTGAGTGGGATCGGGAGGGAAAGCCGAAGAAAGAAGGTGTGTCAAAATTCGACAGGCAGGAGAGTGGCAGCAGAAGAGAAGCTGTGGGCAGAGGTGTTGGAGGGGAATCGATTGAAATGGGATCGAAAAATGGATGGAACGAAATAATTGCTGTTCGATACTTTATACCTATCTGTTTGTTCTTTTTTTTGGCTGCTGTCTTTTTATTGCTCCTACTCCTTTTTATTATCTTTCTTTCTTGCAAAAAATGCATGCATATACGACGATTGTTTGGAGAAGAGTTCACCAGATGGATGGGGATTTGAACCTTTTTCCTTTTTTTGTTTGCCGGGTTGGTTGTTGTTTTTCTTCTACCTACAGACGCAGAAAGAGCAGATCAAATGGGCAGACAAAGAGGAGACGAGAGAGTAGGGAGAGGAGAGAAGAGATCATTTGTATGCTTCATTGCAACCACATCGCGCACACACTCCACCGAAAGAAAAAGGACGATTTGATTGATTGATTTAATGGCTCCTTTTTGTTTGATCTCTTTCTGATTTCCGTCCACTTTCTCTCTTTCTCCCCATGTCTCCTATCATCACCGCTCGTTCACTGATCAAGAACTACGATTTCGACGACAATGTTCTCCTCATCAAGTACAACATCCTTATCTTGGCATTTCAGTTTCTTTTCGCAATCACAACAAAATATACGGATGGATATCTACGTACAACAGTAAAAAGAACGAGAGACAGAGGGAAGAAAAAATCCATCAAGAACCTCGAGATCTCAACATCAAATCAAAATCGAATGCTGCATGGACTCGTGTATACTTTTAGGTATAATTTTGGGCTGGACACTTGATAGGTTTACTCGTCTATGGTATCTTGGTTCCAGAGGGCTGTCCCTGTCTGTTCGGTTGGTCTGTCCTGTCACTACCTCTGATATATCTAATGCTCTACTTTTTGTATCTCATTTTATTTTCTTTCTTATCATTGCAGTTTCGTTGGCATTATCATGTCGTGGGGAAGGGGAAAGGGAGGGGTGCTGGAATGGGATGGGTTCAAAACTAGCAAGCAGAGGGAGGGGCTTGTAGGTAGAAGCTAGTCCGCAAGTAGAGATGGGTATATAGATGTGGGATTGGATAATGGAGTTTTGATGTACTTTCTGTGAGAGAAAAACTGTGTGCCTATATCATTGCTAGGGGATGAACAGTGAGGTGGGTGAGTTGGTGAAGAAAAATACAACAACCAGAGGCAACAATCGATGTCAAAGTTGACGAGCAATTTCTTTCGTGACACAGTAGTTCCTTCACATGTTCTCCTGCTCTTGGTTCCCATTCGCCCAGAAATGTACCGACGGTACAGTAAGGCTGAGAGGAGGTGCACAAGAAATTCCACACACCAGTATTCTCGTTTCCAAATTGCTTCCATGCACTTAGCGCATCTTCAACATTTACATACCCCACAGTAGAACGTGGAAAGGTACATACCGGTCATTGGTCGTAATCATCCAATTCGAAGCCAGTGCAACCAAGCATCCTCCACCTTCCAGCCATCATGCATCAGCGTACGGAGTATCAACCGTTGCATCTCTTGGTATCCAAAAATTGCGTTGGTTATGGAATTATAGCATTGGCATCCCATCTTTCTCTAGATTAAAAAAACGCCCCCAAAGACCAAAGCCACGTTCTCTGCGAGTCGGGAACTTGAGCGACGGTGATATATTTCCTGATCTAGAAGGTGCGGCGGTGCACGTGGGATTCTTCATAGGATAATAGCAAGCAATTGTCGAAATGGAAAAGGGTTCCACAAATCGGCAGTCGATCCTAGTCAAACGTCAATTCAACAGCTCGCTCAGATTTCATGAAAACTTTAAATACAGCAAAGCTCCCTTTCTTTCTTTTGAAAAAGAAAAACACGTCCCATCACTCCCGTGGCAGTTCAAATTGGATCATTAAATTGTTTCCTTTTTCTCTTCTCAAGTACCACACGTTCTGGACAGTCCAAGTTCTGTACAGTCACTCGAGATGCACTTTCAAACTTCAATCCTCGTCTTGGCGGGTTTGTTGACGACCACGTGCTCGGCAGTTCCCGTCGTCCCCCGAGCCAACGAAGAAGCTCCTTCGCCAGGAAAGGCGAGGCGTCGACGACAGTTCTACGACGGTGACGGGATTCTTTTTGCAGGATGAGGAGAGTACGAATCCGACTGGGTTTGACTATGTAAGTCTTCCAATTGTATTTTGGTGGAGTTCAAAGAGTCACATGGGTTTCTATCTCGAATA